>PVHX01018117.1:0-38015 GCA_004024805.1 Geosciurus inauris
CATTTCATTTTTCATACTTGGGAAATTTTCTGATATTATTTCATTGAAGAGATTGTGCATTCCTTTGGTTTGAAATTCTGCACCTTCTTCTATCCCAATAAATCTTAGATTTGGTCTTTTGATGCTGTCCCATATTTCTTGTATGTTCTGATCATGATTTTTTACCATCTTCACTGTATGGTCAAATTTATTTTCAAGAGTGTATATCTTGTCTTCATTATTCGAGGTTCTGTCTTCCAGGTGATCTAGTCTACTGGTGATGCTTTCTATTGAGTTTTTTATTTGGTTTATTGTTTCCTTCATTTCAGGTATTTCTGATTGGTTTTTTTTCTATGATCTCTAGCTTTTTCTTAAAGTAATCTTTTGCTACTTGTAATTGCTTTCTTATCTCTTTGTTAGAATGATCGATGGTTGCCTTTATTTGCTCACTTATTTCTTCATTGGATTGATCAATTTTTGCCTGTAATTGTTCACTTATATCATTCTTTAGTTCACTTATCATTTTAATTATTACATTCTGAATTCTTCCTCTGACATTTCAACAACTGTGCTGTCAATGGATTCTGTTACAGTGGTATCCAGGTTTATTTGGGGTACCTTCTTTTCTTGTTTTTCATGTTTATTGTGTGTCTTCCTTTCTTGAAATACCAATCGGAGGTATTGCAGCTTCTATCCTATAATCTTGTGATTACTCCAGATTACCTGTGTCTCACCTTGGAACTACTTCTGTTCCCCCAGTGTCCCCATATGGGCACTACTGTCACTAAAGTTGGTGGCAGAGGTATTGGATGTACCTCTAGAGGGCAGTGGGAGTGGCCTTGGCTGGGCTCCTGAGGCGGCCCCTGAGGGCTGTTTTGACCCTCTCTTGCACTCCTGCTGGTGAATAGGAACTCTGGAATGGAACTGGAGGTGGGCCCAGGTCTCACTTAGGCAGGATCACAAGCAGGAGAGTCTGTGTGCGACCCTTACAGTGAGTGTGAGCTCCCCTGGGGCTGGAGGCTAGCAGGCTCCAGTCTGCCTTCAACTGGGCACCCCTGGCATTCCCTAAGGGTGGTTTGGACCTTCTGTCTCACCTGACCACAGGAACTCTGGAGTGGAACTGAGGTGGGCCTAGAGCGCACTTGGGTGGGGCCTCTTCATGCTGGGTTCTCTGCAAGCCACTCTTACCCTGGGTATGCCTTTGTCTGTGGCTAGTGGCTAGCAATCCCTAGTCTCCCTTTGTCTGGACAACCATGGAGGTTCCTGAGGATGGATCAGGGCCCTCTGTGGCTTGTGCTGGTCCACAGGAAGTCTGGAGTGGAACTGGGGTGGGCCCATTTGTTTTATTATAGTACCAGAATCTGGAAGTCTGAGACAAGGACACAACATGGTTGGTTTCTCGGGAAGGCTTTCTCCATGGCTTGAATGTGGCTGCCTCCTGCTATGCTTGTGTACTTTCTTGGCCTTTCCTCTGTGTGTGGGCTCTGGGGAAATAAAGAAAGGGTAAGGTCTCTGGTGTCTCTTCTTATAAGGGCACTAATCTCATCAGTCAAGGGCCCTACCCTCATGACCTCATCTAACCCTAATTACCTCCCAAATGCCATTGAGGCATAGGGCTTAAATATATGAATTTTGGGTAGACATAAACATTCAGTCCATAACTGGCAAGTTTTCCAATGGCCATGGCAGAAGCCCTGGAGAACAAGAGCAATCACACAAACATATTTCAAATCTCTGCTTGCATCAAATCTGCTAAAATCTCATTGACCAAAGCAAATCGCATAGCTGAGACCAAAGACAAGGGGTGAGGAATAGCAAAAGCAAGAGGGACCACATAGTCACATGGCAAAATGTATGGAATGAGGGGGGTGTGAGGAATTGGGACCAATAATCTGTATTTGTGTGAACATTTCATTAAAACAAGAATAGCAATGTAGAAATGTGTGTATGTGTATGTGTGTACACATATAAATTATGGCCTACATTTATGTACAAAGTTGTCATTTAAACCTTAACACAGTCCTAGAATTGGGTAGTATAAATAGCCCCATATTTATAGATGAAGAAATAGAGGCACAGAGAAACTAAATACCTTAGCTCAAAATTCTAGGATGTGGGTAGTGATAGTTTTGCAGTAAATTCTGTTTTTTTTGTTTTTTGTTTTTTGTTTGTTGTTACTTGGATTGAACCCAGAGTCTCACAGATGTTAGGTAAGCACTCTACCATGGAGCTATACTCCCAGGCCAACTCTGTGTTTTTGAGCATGCATGAAGAAAGAAAACTCTACTTTGCCTCTTGCTTGGTCCACCAATTCTATTCCAGTTCACCAAAGTAACTCTCTGTCAACAGTCTCAGAAACCTCAGATCTTTCTGTGAACACACACACACACACACACACACACACACACACAGGGTACAGGGTACTACTAACAAAATCAGATCATGTTGTATATGTTGAAATTTTAAAATTTTCACAACCATGTTTTTCCTCTCCCAGAATCTTTTCTTGTTCCTGATGATTCCTTTTTCTTGACAATCTGCTGAGAATCGTAATCTCTCTGAGGATGCTAATTAGAATGATGATGATGATGATGATAATGATGATGACGATGACATCATAGTACAATTGAAATACAATTAATTGTAATTAATTTTATTATTAATAAAGAAAATGATGCTTAGAAAGATTACTGAATGTACCTAATCCCACGTAAGTGTCTATGCCAGAGTTTGAGCAGAGTCTTCTGATGGCCCTAAATTACATTGAATGTAGATTATAGCCAGCAAAACTGACATGATAAATTCACAATCTTTAAAATAATACGCTTAGGATTCCCTTGCTCCCAATGCTGATCCTTTAAAAACATGGCCAGATAAGAAAACAAATCTAAAAGTAGACTAACTTTAAAAAAAGTAAAGCTATTAAAAAACTTGATATATTTCTTGTATTTACTAAATTTGCTTTTCCTTTTACATATTTTAAGCTGAAATTGCTCCTCACTCAAGAACTCACCCTTTTCTGTTTATGTGGTATGTGCCCTGAAGACTATGTAAAAACATAAAAGGAACTCTTACCTTTCTTAGCTGAAGAAAATGAGATATTATGTAGTTTTCTCTGCTGGCATAAATGAGGAGATTAAGCATAAGTGGGAGATTCAGCATCTCTCTATTTCCCCAACACAGAAATAGTGCATTTGACCACTTTTTTATGTTTTAGTACATTTTTGTCAACAATCTTTTATTATGTATAAAAAACCCCATCTCTATTCCTTATAGAAGTTTTAAAATCATTTCACAGCTGAGTGGAACCCTAAACAGAGCTATCTTAGTGTAATGAAGCAGAAAACGATTGCTTCTTAACAAGACTGGTATATGGTGACAAACAGCTCATAAAAATCCCATCTGCCACAAAACGCCTCTATTTTAGTTGCCTTAGAATCTAAATAGTATATTTCCTATTTCTTTTCAGAAACAACAGAGGAAATATAAAGCCTTCGCCACCATCAAATCGTCCTTTGACAAGAAAAGCACTTGGCTCTTAATGTATTGATGTAGCTCATCATAAGACCACCCGTGTCTGGTGATGCCCTTCAGACCGTGCAGGGATTTTGGACCACCTCCTTCTACTCCCCATCACAGGCTCTGAGAGGGTCATATGATAATGCAATGCTGTTTCTGATGTTTTAACATCAAAGAATGGCCTGTGTCTCTATCAGCTTTAGATTTTGTTTGGAAAAACAAAAGACAACTCCAGAGTTAGCAGAAATGAAGAAATGGGGCCATTTGCTGTCAGTGATTTTGTGAAAACTGGTTTGCATATTGTGGGGGTGCATTGCTGTTGACTCCCAGTTATGATTTTTTATAACTATATGCATATATATATATATATATATATATGCATATATATGTTTCATTTGGGGAGATTTTTCAAAATGTTTTCCTATGCCCTACAAATTTCACATATTTACTCAGCCAAACAGCCTTTTCAGTTTTTGAAGCATTTAAATTCAAATGACTTGATAAAAGTATAAAATGAAAATTTCAATGGTTTTGTCTAAAACAAGACCATTCACCTTTGTACAGTAAAAGAAATGTACTAGAACTTTCAACAACTATTCCAAATGCCACATATCTACAGGTTAATCTAGTATGACTTTTAAAGCACACATGTATTACTTTGTGAGAGAAATAAACCAACTTCCTCAGTTAGAATATAAAATACAATATTTACTGACTTATTCTGATTTTAGAAGAAGCTAGGACATTTTCTTGGAAGGGAACAATAAAAGCTGATAGTCAAATGCATTTATCTTTCAGGCAGATAGTTATGGAACTTTCTGGTCCTCTGAAGATACTACTGGCTTCCTGAATTGGCCTGGACTCAGTTCCCATCCTTCTTTCTACAGGTTGGAACTTTATTTCCTAGGATAGTGCACACTTACTTACATTGTGGCTGTAATATTCATGGAGTGGTCACCATGCTATTCTTTCTTGTATTATCTCATTTACTCTTCAAGAAAGTCTCTGATGTAGAGCAATTAGTGTCTATAATGTAGAGGATATGCTACAAGAGGTTGCAATCATACAGAGGTCACACAGCTGGTTGGATTTGTTCAGAGTTCTTTCCATTAAGTTTTATTACCTCATGTAGTAGGCTGAGGGACAAGCACAGTACAGAGGGAACTGTGTCAGGAGGCAGGAAGCCTGGCTTCCTACCTCTATTCTACAAATGGTTGTGCACCCCGAGGCGAGCTGTTTCACATTGATGAACTCTAAAAGCTTCACTCAGCTCATAGATCTGTGATCTGAATGTACATTATTATTCATTATCTTTATCATACTAAAGCATGTATATGGAAGTGCAGGCAGTAAGTGACATGTGCTACATATGTCAATTAAAATGCTTCAATTCTTTGCCTGCTACCTTAAATATCACTCTAATTTTGAAGGTCCAAATAGTTTGCTTATTTTTTCTCCTGTTGATGCACGTTTAGGTTGTTTCTGATTTGGGGCTATTCTGAATAAAGACACTGAGAACATTCTTGTGGAAACATTTTGTAGATATGTACATGCATGTCTCTTAGGTTTTATATCCATTTGTAAATGGGTATGATATTTATTCAATAAATATTTACTGAATGGCTACTATGTGTCAGGTTTTGCTTTTAGCATTTACAATAAAATGGAAAATTAGCTGAATAGATACCCGTTCTCAGGAAGCTAACAATTCAACGGGAGGAGGCAGATGATAAGTCGGCACTTGAAGGAAATACCCAAGGTGATGTGATGAAGATGAGTGGATAAGGCGAGTAGGGAGAGAGGAGGGTGCTGAAGGTTACTGTTCAACAGAGAAGGCCTTTCTAAGACAACACTGAACCAAGACCCCAAAACAGTGGAGGAGATGGCCCCATGAAGAGTCTAGGGGTCTGTATTCAGGCAAAGGAGACAGTACAAGGCAAAATGGTAGACTGTGATCGACATTTATCAAAGATCCATAGAATGTCAGTCCCAAAGGATCCTTAGACATCATCCAGCTCACACTTTCCTACTCTGCACATAGAAAAACTAGGCTGCATTCTCTATCAGTAGTGGGGCCGGCAGTGGAACCAGGTGTCCTGGCCTCCACTCCAGTCTTCCTTCCATTGCATAGTAACAGCCACCACCACTGCCCCTTCTTGATTGCTTACTCTGTGCCAGGTACTATATCACGTGTGTTTCTCCACTTTCTTTATTCCTGTAAGACCTGATGATATAAGCATTATCTCACTTGTTTTAATCACAAGAAAACAAAGGCTTAGAGAAGTTCAGTGAGTTGTCACATAGTTTTAGCTAATGAAAGAACTTGAATTGGATCTCTGTTCTGTTCATTCGGAGTCTGGGCCTTGAGCTATTGAGCCACATAGTCTTGTTAGTGTTTTTATATATTTCTAAACTTGAGAAGTTGTTTTACACATTTTTTCTTATTAAGTAAAAAAATGCATCTAGAATAACTTTTATTATAATAATTTTATTTTTTATTGCATGATCAGAATGTTGAATAAAGGGATGACTCATTAGAAAAGGGAACATAAAATGCAAAGATTTATTGACTTTTAATGAGAGGTTAGCTACTAAATAGTTAAGTCAAGCTGTAAAATATGAACATATTGATCTTTTTAGTAAGTATACATTATTGATACAGAATATTATATTAGCCTCAGCACAGTAATTAGGCTATAACTTCTAAAATAAATGTTAAGCACATTGGAAAAGAAAGAAAAGAAAGTTGTTAGATGACCATAGTTTGAATATAGATAGGAGACGGTAGGAGTGGCAGTGCTCCTTAGAAAATGAGCAAGGGCAAAAGATAATTAATTTTCCAAGAATTACATTTACTTAACAATGTGTATGCAGCTATACCATATGTAATTATTTAGAAAAATAAGAAGGGGATAGATTTTGGTCGACAGAGCTCAAATGCTCATTAACTGTAGTTTCTTCTGTAAGAAATTGCATAATATTTTTTGTTGTTGTTCTTACAGATGTTAGCTCTACTGGATGCTGCCTTAAAGAAACAAATGGGCTACTGCTAGAGTGTTTAGTGATCTCAGGGTAAAGGACATGCAATGTGCTGTGTCACTTGATGTGCTCCACCTCAGGCTTCCTTCCAGTTCTCTAAAATGAAAAACATCATAGGCCACGGCTCTTGAGAAATGAGGAGAAAGTTAACACCCTTACTCTCATGGAGGCTCACTTAGGGAGACTGCAGGCCTCTGAGGATTTACCAGGGCTCAGAAGCTGGTGTTTGCATCCTGTGCTCCAGGAAATGTCTGTGATGTATTTTCCCAGGCTTCCTTTCTACTCTCTTGTCATCCCCAACTCCCCCTTTCCCTCCTTCCTTCTTTTTAGTATGTGATTGCGTATTGTTCTAATTTCCTTTGTAATGCACACAAGACCGTATGATATTAAAACCATTCTTTTTAAGAAATGAGGGAAATTAGATTTTCCTCCCAGTTCCATTCTTTTGCCTGCTGACTGCATTCTAGTCTGATTCCATGTCCCATTGCCATTTGAAATGACAAGTAGGTTTGGAAACACTCTTTTTTGTATGCTATCATTCTTTATCTTTGTGGGTTTCTTTGGGGACATAAAGATAAAGACAACCATAGTTCACAGTCCACAACTTCAATACGATGCTTTAAAGGTGAAAGAAGCTTAACATCACATCACATTTCTTGTTGTCTCTAGTATTATTAATTTTCTTATTATACTGCAATACCTTTATCCTATATTTTTTTGCCATAGTCACACAAGTGACCCAGAAAAATATTCAAGAGATTAAAAAGTTAATTTTGGGGGACCATAGATAAGGCTTCCTTACATTCTATAACTGGCAAGGGTTTCCCATGTGTAGCAGTAGAGGTTTAAACCAACAGCAGGTGTTTCAGGCATAAGGGAGAGGATGAAAACCAGATCATACTGAGTTCAAAAAATGAATTCCAGCACTTGACACTTCTTTCCCAGGGAGGAAGCAGTACTGAATAAATATAAACATTCTGACACTCACAGTAAACATACTGCGCTTGCTAAATCTCACCTCCACCAATACTAGGCACTTCTGGACTTCTGGCTGTGACAGCTGACACTGATTCATGTTTCACTTTGGGAGAACTCATGGTGAAGTAGTTACAAACTCAGAGGCAGATAGTAGTAAGACCACTAGAAAGATATTCTTAAAGGTCTGTTTTGTTTCTTCATAACTAGGCAATGATTATCATAATAGAAAAAAAAATCCAGCCTTCCTGGAGTTGCTTAATAGTCATAGGCTGTTTGGAGCTAATTAAACAAACAATAGGTAATACATTTTTATACTTTCTACCCTTCTCTGTTGGTGTTCCGGTTAAGAGTTTTTAACTTCTCCTGTTACTTACAATGGGATATGCCATAAACGTTTCTTTTCCTCCAGCTACCCCTTTTCTTTCCAACATAAGGGGTGAATTAGTAACAAGCTCATGTAGATAAAGAAAAGAGATTGTCCCTTCCCAAGAGGATCATTAAATGGTGGGTGCAGGAGCAGCTGGTAAATTTCACATGGCATTTAGCTGAAATTGGGCAAAATGGTAAAGCTGATGGACATGTTCACTTTGGTTCTCATTTTCTTTCCACAGATGCTGCAAATCATCCATGGATGAAAATGTTATATTATATCCACCATGCTATTTCAGATGTAGGCAATGGTTATAAGAGATGGCACAATGGAGATGTGTATCAGCCAAGATTATTTGGATACAAACAACAGAAACTGTCTCTAGATCAAAAGAGAATTTGTTGGAAGGATGTGGAGGAACAGGAATACTGAAAAATTAGGTTTGGTGGAGGAACAGGACTGATGGTGCGCCAGGAATTCATGAAGCAGGAATTCCTCTGTGGGCTCATCAGAGCACTGCTGCTAGAATAAATGGGCTTAAGGTGTCAAGTTTAGGAAGGGGAATCTTATTAGACCCTATGGTCATATCCTCTCCACTTCCCTCTTCCCATGGTTAGCCTCAGCCATGTTCCTTAATGATCTTACTATGTTGTACCCAATAGAAGAGAGGTAATTCTATAACAGAACACCAAAGTATTATTGCCAGAAGAAGATGGGAAGACATGCCCAATCAGCCCACAGA
Source organism: Geosciurus inauris (assembly GCA_004024805.1). Classification (NCBI taxonomy): domain Eukaryota; kingdom Metazoa; phylum Chordata; class Mammalia; order Rodentia; family Sciuridae; genus Geosciurus; species Geosciurus inauris. The sequence continues at coordinate 8,628 of PVHX01018117.1, forward strand.
AATAATCGTCCACTGCACAGTGTAATGTGCAAGTGATTTTATGCCATATTTTTTCTGGCTTTTAGTTCGTAATCTATGTAGTTTGTCAGAAGTGGAGGTTATAAACAGAGAACGAAGAAAACATTCTTATCATTCCATGTTATTCTACCTGCTGTGGTAGAAGTAGACCACATGGACACTGTATAAAATAGTCAAACCTCTGTCTGGGCATAGTGGTGCATGCCTGTAAGCCTAGCAATTTGTGAGGCTGAGACAGGAGAATCATCAGTTTGAGGTAAACCTCAGCAACTGAGTGAGACTCTCAGTGCTTAGTGAGATCCTGTCTCAATGAATTAATAAATTAATAAACAAGCAAAATAAAAAGGAATGGGGATGTGGCTCAATGGTAAAGCATCCATAGGTTTAATCCCAAATACCCCCACCTGCTAACATGCGTACACAATGGTTAAGCCTCTGGTCTGCTACAATCCAAAATGATGTTGAGTTTTGATATACGGAAGGTATTATGGCATTGACTTTTTCTTATTGAGGAAATCTGTCTTGCTGGCGTCTGATATTTAAGATTTTTCTCTCTACCAAATGGAAGAGTTAACATAATCTCTCTCCTTGTCAAGGGGTAAGACAGAATATAGCCCAAGCCCTGCCCAGACAGCAGAGCCACAGCCCCACAAACCAGAGATAAAAGTTTCAGAGAGGAGTAGGAATTAGAGTCAGGTCTGTCTTGTAGAACACATAGGAGACATGGAAAGCTTCCTTAGCAACATTATTGATAAATATTGTATACTTATAAGTGTATATATAGAGATTGCTAACATTGGACAGAATATATCAAGTTCCAGGATGTGACTGTCTCAGAGCAGACTGTCAAATCACAGAGGCTCAGAAAAACCTGCACAAAAAGAAAAGGAAAAAACAGAACATTTCATCATGGAGATATTTTTGATTTAAGTAAATGAAGAGGAGTTTTTATTGATTAAAAAAATAGACATTAATTATACCAGCATATATATACTGTTTATAACTTATTGTATTTAGTTTTGCATGGATTAACCATGTAGCAAACAGCTTGAATGCTCATTCTATATTGGTTGTTCAATCTTTCCCAAGTTAGCTTTCTGCTACTTTTAGACCAATTCTTGGAGGATCAGAGAAGAGCTTGGCAGATCTTCAAATGGATCCAGAGGGTTCTACACTGTAAATTTATGGGGAAGAAGAAACCAAGCAACTGCAACTGCAAAACAGAACATGTTTGAGGGTGGCACAGATGTGACATAGCAAGAACAAGAGTAGAGGAGCCTTTGGCTATGACACACCGGGCTTAAATCCTAACTTCATCATTTATTAGCTTTGTGATCTTGAATGAGTCATTTAATCTCTCTAAGCTTTACTTTCCTTAATTGAAAAATGATGAGCTAATCCCTATCTTGTGGGACCACTGGATGATCAGGCAAGTAAGTGGTTGACACAGAGTCTGCACACAGTAAGAGCTCAATATATGTTAATGCTTATGTGTGTTAGTTTTATACAAAGGCAGAGTTTTGGTAACTTATAAAAAAATAATGAAAATATAATTTTTGGGTTAAAACTTTGGCTGTAGAGCTGAAAGATACTTAGATTATTGATAATGCACAACACACATAATAGAGCAATTGTAAACACCTTAACCTGAACTCAAGGTAAGTGCCCCCAAACTTCAATACAATCTTAGGGGACATCCTTGAAAGCATGATGTCAGATTACAAGAGAGTATTGCCTCCTTTGTACTTGACTCTTGTTGGATGACATCCATGGCTTTCTGAACAGTTCTGGAGATGAGAACATTTTAAGAAGGTCTTTGAGTTGTTAGATTACGTTAATAGAATTGGTTGAAGGTGTAGCTATTCTTGCTAATTGAGAAATGTTTGAAGGATTGGTTGATACATTTGAGATTGACAGGAGGCTTGACTGCTGTCTTCAAAAGACAAAGCATTGATTGTGAAAGAGAGATCTGCCTATAAGCTGAGGTTGGAAACAACACAGAAACAGATGCCTTGGGATAGAAGGGTAATCATTAGAGCTGCTGAGATTACAAGGTCCTCTGTAAGCTGGTTGGACTCCTTTCCCTGGAAGATTTGCACATAAACTGTAACACCCTGATAAGAGACACTGAGGGAGGCATTTTTACCTGGAGCTGGAGTTGTTAAGAAGATAACATTAACTCTAACATTTAATATACATTTTTTTACTGAATTTTTTTATTTTTATTTTTTAAAACAAAAGAATGCATTTCAAGCCATAGTATACATATGGAGCACAATTTTCCATTTCTCTGGTTGTAAATAAGATAGGGTCATACCATTTGTGTTTTCATACATGTACCTAGGGTAGTGATGTCCATCTCATTCCATCATCTTTGCCACTCCCCCTACCTCCCCTTTGCCCTGTCCAAAGTTCCTCTGTTTCTCCCATGTTCCCCACTCCCACCCCCATTATGTATCAGCATCCACTAATCAGAGAAAACATTTGGCCTTTGGTTTTTTGGGATTGGCTTACTTCACTTAGCATGATATTCTACAACTCCATCAATTACCTGCAAATGCCATAATTTTATTCTCTTTTATTGCTGAGTAATATTCCATTCTGTATACATACCATAGTTTCTTTATCCATTCATCTATCGAAAGGCATCTAGGTTAGTTCCAAAGTTTAGCAATTGTGAATTTTGCTGCTATAAACATTGAAGTGGCTGCATTACTGTGGTATACTGTTTTTAAGTCTTTAGGGTATAGACCAAGGAATGGGATAGTTGGGTCAAATGATGGTTCCATTCCAAGTTTTTTAAGGAATTTACATACTGCTTTCTGGATTGGTTGCACCAATTTATAGTCCCACCAGCAATGTTTGAGAGTACCTTTGCTGTAGCCCAAAATCCTCAAGACATTGTTTGACAAAGTTCTGGTGCCTGCAATGGATCAGGGTGAAGAGATGCACTCCTCAATATATTTCTTGTTGGGATACCCCTTCTTAGTTTGACAGAATTAATTGTGCTTGCTTGTGTCACTATTCCAATTCCTGGAAAGACAGGATCAGTCAATCCTGGTCCCCTAAAGTCTCTTGTAATTAAGGAGAGGCATTTGACCACCCAGGAGAATAAACAAGAAAATCCCCATCAGGATAGTACTGATATGATGTTTTTTAGAAGTAATTCTAGAAATTCCCCTGATGATAGTTTCACTTTAGATATGTTATCCAGAACATTTAGGCCCACAGTTTCCCCAATTACATTTGGAAGTACTCTCAGGCCTGGCTGTAGAAGGCTGCTTTGGCAATTTCAATAAGGTGAGCTATGGGAAATTGTGACTCCAACTAGTCCCATGCCTAAAGCTCAAATGCTGGTCAAGCCTTCTCGCAGGCCCCAACAAAATTGGATTCCCCCTATAGTAAAATCCAGTGATATTTGACATGGGTAAAGGCAGAAGAAGGCAGGTATACAGGTATAAACAAAATCTAACTTAGGACTGGACCCTCCCCCACCATACACAGGAGCCTACATTAATGGAGAAAAAATGGTTTGGATTAATAGAAAACATGTTAATTGTAATTCCTTGTTTACATGGGAAAGTCTTAAGAAACAAAGGCCTCGGTGCCTGCCCAGAGAAACTGAACTCAAATTATGTAAACAATGGTTGCTACAAAATAGGGCTTGGGGCAAGTTCAGGGAATGATATTTTGATGATGTATGTAATAGTTAACCTACAGCTTTGGGCAATTCTAGCTTAAAAATATAAGACACTATAAACCATTAACCACATGTGCGCCAACAGCTATGCTATACGTCACCTCATGTTTTTAGGTATAGTTACTACAATGGTCTATTAATCTATCACCTTATGTTACCTTCATAGTTGAATATATTTTTGTTAGCTTCATCCTGTTTTTTGAGGGAATACAATAGGAAATTTAGTAACCTCTAGTTTGATATTAATCTTAAAAAACAGGACATGTGGACCCTTATAGTTTCAGTTTCTAATTAAGATTTAAAAATCCTTTGAAGCTGATGTAGTTATCCAGGACAATTATAGATGACCACTCTGTGTTTATGAATAACTCATGATGAATTATAACCTGCTTTTCTTTTCTTTTAATCAATGACTGTAAATTACTATAAATAAAGCGCTGGTCTGAATTTGGACAGACACAGCTGCACCAAACCTGGTCTCTGTGTCTCATTGGTGCTATTTTCACTGACACCACTCATCCCACCTCAGGACCTGACACCCTGCAGAGGCTGGACCCCCATATACCTTTTTCCTCACATCCTCTCCAGCATTTATTGTTGCTTGTATTCTTGATGACTCCTATTCTGATTGGCGTGAGATGAAATCTTAGAGTAGTTTTGATTTGCATTTCTCTAATTGCTAGAGATGTTGAACATTTTTTTATATATTTGTTGATCGATTGTGTATCTTCTTCTGAGAGGTTTCTATTCAGCTCCTTAGCCCATTTATTGATTGGGTTGTTTGTTTTTTTGGTGTTAAGTTTTTTGAGTTCTTTATATATCCTGGAGATCAGGGCTCTATCTGATGTGCGTGTGGCAAAAATTTGCTCCCAGAATGTAGGCTGTCTGTTCACTTCATTGATTTTTTTTTTTTTTTGGCTGAGAAGAAGCTTTTTAGTTTGAATCCATTCCATTTATCCATATTTATTTTATTTCTTGGGCTTTAGAAGTCATGTGGAGGAAGTCAGGGCCTAATCTGAGGTGATGAAAGTTTGAGCCTACTTTTTTTCTCTATTAGGCGCAATGTCTCTGGTCTGATTTCCAGGTCCTTGATTCACTTTGAATTGATTTTTGTGCATGGTGAGAAAAAGGGACTTAGTTTCATTTTGTTGCATATGGATTTCCATTTTCCCCAGCACCATTTGTTGAAGAGGCTATCTTTTCTCCAGTGTATGTTTTTGGCACATTTGTCTCGTATGAGTTAATTTACATTTCATAAGGACAGAAAACAAAGAGTAGCAGTCATGAAGGTAGTTGAATCCCTATGGCCTCCTAAGACTAAGGAAATTTCTGCACACATGGACCTGCTTCTACTGGAACTAAGAGTTTGGTGTCCCTTACTCAGGGAGATTGCATTTAGTTGTAGAAAAGTGTGGCCAGGCAGTAGGAAGCCCTAAGCATCATCAGGTGCTCTGATTAGAAAAAGAGTATGTGAGAAAAAGTGGCTGTACTTTCCTTGTTGTATTTCTTTATTTATTTTTGGTACCAGAGGTTGAACCCAAGGATGCTTAACCACTGAGCCACATTTCCAGTTCTTTTTATGTTTCCTTTTGAGACAGGGTTTTGCTAAGTTGCTTAGGGCCTTGCTAAAGTTGCTGAGGCTAGCTTTGAACTTGTGATCCTCCTGCCTCAGCCTCCTGAGCCACCGGGACAGGTGTGTGCCACCACACCCAGCTCCTCATTGGATCTTATTGATTGTAAGTTCTCTTTTGTTAGTTTTGATTTCAGAAGTCAAGCTTGTTCATGATCAAGTATCTTTGCTGATTGGACCGGACTTGGAAGGGAGCACATGCAGTCATTTAGCCTACTCTCTAAATTTATTAACAATCATGAGGCATACTCTGTTTTTAAAAATGGTTGCAGAGTAATTGGGGAGGGCATCTTATCTCTATTCTTAACTAATTCTCTATCCTGCCTAGAGAGGGATTCTATCCTTTCCCTAGAAAGGAAAAGGTTGCTGTTACAATGGGCTTTGGGACCAGGCAGCTATAGGCTTCTGAAGACCAGCTCTGGAGACCTCCAGCAAACTCACAGAGGCTCAGGTTCATCAGATGGACACAATAACAGTGCCCACTTTATGGATTAGTTATAAGAACTGATTAAAATAATATATAATGAAGTGCTTAGCACAGTGCCACAGCACACACAAACCCCCAATGAATGCTAATTATTATAATGAGCTTTATAATTGCTTTTCCTGCTCTGTCATGGTAGGAATGACACAGATGGTCAACAACTTTAAACAATTTCAAACATTTATTATCATTTATTGCATCTATTAATTACTTGGGGGAAACTTTTGTTTGTAATATGTCCTCATTTTAGTCCTTTTCTATTTGTCTTAGAGCTCTTCAAGTCATTGGCATCCTTATTAAATTTTAGTTCTCCAAGTGGTAAAATGATAAGCAATATTTATTTTCAGATTTTCCTGGGATAAACTTCCATTTTTAGAGTTAAGTTGCATAAAGTAATAATTGAGAAATAATTACAAATTCTTGAAACTACAATCATTGTAAATAGTTACCCTGAATTATAAATAGTTATTCGTAGAAGCCTGTGAGTAAAGTGCCTTAAAAACCATGAAGCCTTAAACACTTATACTACAAGTGGGGAAGGAAAGCATCATGAGTTTTCTTAAAAAAATATGGAAAACTTTATATCAGTGACACCTATCTTTAAAAGACCAATAGAAAAAGAGTCCAGCAGATTCTAATTACATTTATGTTAAAAACTTTACTTCTCAGTAATGTAAATTACTTCTTGTAAATGTTATAAGGCAAGTGTTCTCTAGCCTTTAAATATATTATGTATTTAATTATTATAGGCAAATGTATTTTATAACCACATGGAAACTTCAAGAACTGCTGTGGATTATATTATGTTGTATTTTAAAATTTTTGATTGCTATAATACTGTAATTTCTAACCTTCCACCAAAAAAAATATAATAATACTCATACCTAATTGAAACTCATTTATAATCAAGCAATATGAGGAATTAAAGACAAAAATTGACTGTGTTATGAAATTTCACACCTCAAATTACTTTGTGTAGGTCATTAATATTTATAACTAAACTGTCCTTTGATGTGCATTAATAATGTACCTTGGGATTACACAAAGAATAATTCATAAATATTCTGGAAAAGGAGAAGCTATAATTAAATCACAGTAATTAGCATGGATATTGGATTATGATTTGAATGAGTCACAAATTCTTACTGTACATGTTGATATGTTGACTCTTCCATGACATTCAGAAGGCTGAGGTTCAGCAAGCAAAGTGGAGATGCATGGAACTGGCTTTCTAGAAAAATAGCTTTTCCTAAACCTCTGCTCATAGTAAACATGAACTTGGCACTGAGAAGATAGAGCATACAATAAAATTACATATTCACTTGTCAACTAAAAAAAATCTAAGTTATCTTTTGTGGTGCACAATGTTATTTTCTTTAGTGAGTTCCAAAATACTAGGCCAACTAAATTTCATTGATGTTATACTTTTTAACTGGCTTTTAAATGCAAATTTTAAAACTAGATATTGCCCTATCTCTTAAGAAATTGAAATAACTTATTTTAATATTTAATCTTTATGATGTTTGGGACTCCTTTAATCTTCAAGCAAAGTAGTTTTGTCAAGTCAAAATTTATTAATAATTTAATTTTTCTTCTAGACTTGAAAGCCTTCATTATGTGCAACTGTTATAGAATATATATCAAACCCCTAGACTCCCATGGAAAATATACTATTAGCATTTGAACTGTAAATTCTCACAGGAATTTTAGTCTCCAGATATTAGTTTTCCTTTAGATTTATACCCATATTGATCAGATGATGTGTCATGGTTTAGGTGGTTCCCAGATCAGCTCTTTCTTCTCCTTTTCCTATTTCAGAGAATGGCGCTTGCATCCTCCCTGTCATTGATCTCTATGCCGTGGCTCTTTTTTGGCTCAGCTGTCCATCACAAAACACAAAGTCCCTCTGCTATCTCAGTTTCTCTTGAAAACTTCCATTTCTTTCCATATTCCTTGCCACTGCCTTAGTCTGGACCACAATGACCTTGGGTTCAGGCACTGGTCTCCCTTTCTCCAGTGTCCATATGTTCTAGTGCATTCTCGTCCTTGTAGCTGGAGGAATTTTTCCACACCACAAACCTGATCTTGGTGTTCTACCTAACTCCTTTTCAATTTTGAGTATTTTTAACATCCTGTGGGTGACTTAACCGGTGTGCTGGCTTCTCAGTGCCTCGGCCATCTCAGGTCCAATAAGTGTTTCTTCCACTCCTATTCATCCAGCATACCTTCTACTGCTTCAAAATCATAACTTCATACATCCCATTAGTTGATTGGCTGGTTTGGCCTATCTCCAGTTTACCTCCTTGATCACCTTTGGAAGCAATTCTTCAAAGACATGAACACTTTAATCAATTTTCTTTCTATCCTTCAATCCTCTTTTATCTTCATATTCCTTCCTCATCTACTTTGAATTCATTTAATTATAACCACATAATTTTTTCTATAAACAAGTCATTATATTTATACTCTGGAAAACACATAACTCTGTAAAGTCTAGTCTTCCACCTTCTCCACACATATGCCCATACAATCATGGCCATAGAGAAATCATATGACAATCCATAGGGACTAAGTGGGAATTTGTGATCACTAAATGCTATGGTCTGAATGTTTGTCCTTCCAACATGTAAAAATGTCATCCTCAGTGTGGTGGTATTAACAGGTGAGGCTTTTGGAAGGTGATTATGTCATAAAGGCAATCCCTTATTAGTGGGATTAGTACCCTTATTAAGAGGTCTGAAGGAGCCTGTTTTCCCCTTCCACCATGTGAAGATGCAGTCAGAAGGTGCATCTTTTTTGATAAAGAGTGCAGACCCTCAGCAGACACCAAATCTGCTAGTGACTTCATTTTGGGCTTCCCAGCCTCCAAAACTGTAAGCAATAGATTACCCAGGTAATCACTTAGCAATAATACCCAGGTAAGGTATTTGTTATAGCAGCCTGCAAGGACTAAGACATTGCCTTAGTGTAAGCTCAGTACTGGCACACCATTCTGTTGCACAGATAATGTGGCCAGTGCTCTGCATGAAGTTGGAAATAAAATTGTAAGCCAAGACAGATCTGGTTTCTGCCATTGAGGAGACTGCAGTCTTGTGAAGAACACAAGAGATTGCTAAGACTTAACTAAAAAAGTTTGGGGTGCTATGGCAACTATGGGAGTCTAAACGAGTCTTGGTATTGTGGGTAGGAGTCAGAGAGGACTTCCTGGAGAAAATGGCATTACAGCTGAGACTTGCATAAATAGAAGTTTATAAGATGAAGTGTGGAGGAAGAGGTGTATTAACAGTGTATGCAGGTATTTGGAGGTAAAGAAAATGGTGGTGCAATTGAGGAATTTAGAAAAGTTAATTGTGGCTGGAGCACAAAGTGTAAGGTGAGGAGTGGTGAAAGGTCAGTTGAGAGACATGTCAGTCACACGGTACCTTGAAACCATGTTAAGAAATTTGGACTCTTTCAAAGAAGTGAGGAAGATTGAAGGGGAAGTGATGGGTATGATGATTTTTATATTAAAAATTTCTGAGGATAAACTGGTTGGAAGAGGCTGATAAGGTTTCTGCTGAGCAATAGATAAGATGTCATGGGATGAACAACTGGGCAAACATTATCTCCAGATGAATAATGGAAATTTTAAAAGTGTTTATTTTATAATGTACTTCTCCACTGATGGTGTACAAGTAATGGATTTACTAAAATATATTAACTTCTGTCATCATATACTCTTTCATAGGGGATAAGAATGTAGGAAGGGAGACACCTGTAATCCCAGCGGCTTGGGAAGCTGAGATAGGAGAATCACAAGTTTGAGGCCAGCAACTTAGCAAGATTTCAGGTCTCCGTGTAAATATCACACCTTCAGCACAAGGTCTTTACAGTTTGAAATACGTAGTCAATGCTTAATTGCATTAATAAATATTAGTCTACCAATGAATTGGAGTGTGAAGTCAAGTTCTCTATGACTGGGAGCTTTTTTCCTACCCATTTACAACTGCCATCTTCCTCTCTGTCTCTGAGCCACTCTGGTGGTCTTAGGATTTGGCATGCAGAGATGTCTGTGGAGGGGTGAGAGGACCTGGTGATCCTTAGTGGGGGATCTGGCTGCAGTATTGAGAGCTGGCAATGATGATGGCTAGGCCAATAGTGGAAAATGCCAAGGGCTGTGGTGAATTCTTGAGGAGCTGAAGTGGGAATAAAAATTCCATTATTACTCTGTAGTTAGGAAGTGCTTTATACAGGCGTACCTCATTTTATTATGCTTTGCTTTATTGTGCTTTATGGAGACTGCCTTTTTTTTGCAAATAGAAGCTTTGTGGAAACCCTGTTTTGAGCAAAGTCAGTGCCATTTTTCCCACAGCTTGGAGAATCATTAGCATTTTTTTAGCTATAAAGTATTTTTAAATTAAGATATGTATATTGTTTTTTAGACATAATGCTATTGCACAACTAATAGAGCACAGTGTAGCGCAAACATAACTTTCATATGTATTGGGAAACTATGTCTTGCTTTATTGCAATATTTACTTTATTGCAGTGGTCTGGAACCCAATCCACAATACTTCTGAGGTATGCCTGCAGTTTGAAAGTCATTTTTTATTCATTATGCATTTGAATGTTATAGTAACACCTTGATGGCTAGGACTATCCCCATTTCGCTGGCAAGGAGAACTGGACTCCTATTATGTAAGCTACTTATGTGATCTCACGTTATGAATAGTGGTGTAAGGCTTCAGTCATATCTTACTTTTCTTCATTTTCTTCTGGAAGGAGTTCATCTCCATCTTTTTTAACCAGGGCTGGTAGTTTCTACTCAAATTAGCCATAGTTTATGAAATGATCTTGAAAGAAAAACAAAGAAAATCTTTTTACAAAGTTTCATTGTAGGGAATGAGGCATTCTGCCTGAGGCAATCATCCAAATAAGGACATTAAAAGATCGTTTTTAATGGAAAATTTCCTAACACACATTTTATTATTTTCTGCTTAATTTGTTCTTTTATCTGTAGAAACACAGTACCCAGAAGATAGAAGGCACTTAGTAAGCATGTAGTGAATTATCATCGTAAACAACTGCTACTATACACCAAGGCTTTCCTGATGTGCTTAGGAGCCTCTGCCTTCCTCCTGAATGACTTGAAGCTACTGTGGTTTATTTGCTTAGTTGTTTCTGTGTTTGTCTTTATTGTTAGGCTGTTACCTGTTACATTTTTGCATGTATAACCTCATTCCTCACTCTCCTGACAATTTGCTATTTCTAATCTTCTGCGGTCTAGGAAACCAAATATTCAAGTTATTTGAATTCAAGAAAATTATTTCTTCCAGTTTTACTATGATTGCTTTTCTAATAGTGAAAGGGAGAATTTAAATTGTTTGCATGAATGTTAGGACATGGTGGTCCAGAAACAGACTTATTCAAATTGGATCTTAGTACACAATCCCTGATGGATACTTGGTATGCTGTGTTTGGTTTCTCCTTAGGGGCAAAAGTTATGAGACCAGAATGTGAAATAAACTTAACCCTATGCTATGTGCTGTCTATATATTTTAATCAGAAGCTGAAAATCCCTGTAGACTTTGCAAGTCACCGATTATGAACTCTGTTGCTGTTATCTGATTGCTCATGTAATATTAAACTCTAGTTGAGCCTTAATTTCAAGAAATATAAATCAAACTCTGTAAATGAGGATTTGAAGAACTGAACTATGGAAAGTAGTTTCTTTAAAGTTGCTAAGAAATGCAAATAATGAACAGTTTCTGATAGATGGTCTGAATTCAACTGTTATGTGTTAAAAATGGATAGGAATTATTGGTGGCCAGTGTGCTTTACCACACATTCCGTTTTATTTCTTCACCTCTCTACTTGGATGTCTGATAGGCATCTCAAGCAGGGATGCAAAAACTGTACCCTTAATTTTATTTTTTTCTCCCAAATTATTCTCAAATCTTACATCTCAATAAAATCATCACCAGCCACCAGATGCTCAAGCCCCAACTTAGAAGTGATTTTCAATATCTTTTTTGCTCTCTTGTCCTGTAAACAACCCACCAGCAAAGTGCTATTTTTTCAAACCCCTTCCCCCCTAAAAAAATTCCGAGTCTCTTTTTTTCATTCCAATTTCTTTTCCACAACTTTGGAAGCCATTCCATTTCTCTACTGGTTACAATACCCTTCTCTCTAAGTCCTCCTTTCTCCCTAGGTAGTCCAGCTTCAGAGTGTTTCTAATTACTGCAAGTTGCTACTCTCACTGCACTTAGGGTAAAATCCAAATTCCTTACCCTTGCCGTTGGCCTTGGCAACATGGAGTTTGTTAGGAGCCTCTGTGAGAAATTTTAGAGAAACTGTGCAAGTGAACAGCACAAAGCTCAGGGTGGAGGAATGAGGGACAGTTAGGAATTGTGGTTAGCAAGTCATTACTTTCAAGATGTTTCATATGACGGGGAGAAGAGAGCAAATGGGAAAGGAGAGAGGTCATAAGGGGTGCAGAAGTGTCTTCAGAGCCCCCAGCTAATATGGGTTGCAGTGCTAGGATGGCTAGCAACCCTGCTGAATGGAGAACCAGGGAGCTTAGAGTGGGAGTTTATGGTGTGCCTTTCACAGGATATTTCCCCTGGGGAATGGCACAAGGCCTAGTTGTCTGCCCTGTGACCAGGAAGCTTTATACTGGCAGATGCCCTTATGGATCTTATCTAATCTGTGTCCAGTTTATGTTGCCTGACCACTGCTCTGCTGCTGGGAGCCTGTCTTTGTGTTCTCTATGGTGTCCCAGGGAAAACTCAGCCTGGCACAGCTCCTAGTAGTAGTAGTAGTAGTAGTAGTAGTATGTTGATGTTATTGTTGTTATTCTTCTTCTCCTTCTTCTCTTCTTCCTTCTTCTTCCCTCTGTCTTTCTAAATATTTGCACTTTACCTCCTTTTCCCCTCCCCTGGACACTTTATTCTATTAATCTCCTTTTGATTTTCATGAGCTCACCCCTCCACCCCACTTTACCTTTTTTCTCTCTAGCTTCCACATGAGAAGAAACATGACCTTGACCTTCTAAGTTTGGCTAATTTTGCTTAACATAATGTTCTCAGGTTCCATCCATTTTTCTGCAAATGACATAATTTCATTTTTCTTTATGGCTGAATAAAACTCATATATTTTTTATCATTCATCTGTTAATGGACACTAGACTGGTTCTACAGTTTATCTATTGTAAATTGTGCTGCTGCTTTTACGGCAAGATTGCAATAAATCACTGAGTTGATCTTAAAGCAGGAGATAATCAATTTATTCACCAGCTGATGGTCTGGATCCACCAGCTGGCAGGCCAAGGGACTGGCTGCAAGTCTACACCCTTCAAGTGTTGAGTACCCCCTCCAAGTGTTGAGTACACCTTTTATAGTCCAAAACTATATTAATCCTAAGTGGCTGTTGCTATGATTCAAAACCATAAACAAACGTCATGAGATCTAAAATCATAAGCAGAAGGGGAAGTGGGTCAAAATGACCTTGGTTGAGTACAAGTTAAAGAATGGTTACTAACATCTAGACAGTCATCCTCTGACAGGGTACATTGTCCAAGAGAAATGGGAACCAAAGAGAGAACAATTTTATGTTGTATAAGAATTGCCATTTTGTGTTGCCAAACCTGCTATGCTAAGCAACTGTTGGTGGGTACAGGGGCGGGTGTTCCCAGGGGAGGAGCATTTCTTACATGACATGGAGTCTCAGGGCAAAATGGAGTCTGTTTGGTCATTGCCCAGATAGCCTGGCCCATAACGCCGTAAACATGGGAATGCATGTATCACTATAGTATGATGACTTTAATTCTTCAGGATAAATACTGAGGAGAGGTATCGCTGGGTCATACGATGGTTCATTCCTAGCATTTTGAGGAATCTCCATACTGATTTCCATAGTCAGTCCCTCATTCTTTTAATGAAAGGTCCAAATTTAAAACACCAGCTCAAAGATTTATTATTTAACAGATCCTTGGCAGGTGCCACGAGGTGGGAGAGCAGTTCTCTGTTCTCAGGCCACATGAGGCAGGAATGAAGATTCAGGCAGAGTGGGGGTAGGGAGATGTGTAAGCTCAAGTAAATGGCAGCTAACAGTACATACAAAGCAATGGGGGTGTGGATCGTTTTAAGTTTGAGGGCAAAGGCCTGAATGATCCATTTAAAGGAAGCACTGGGGAAAGAGGCCGACCAGTCTGATAGGTGGGAGAGAGGCTTCTAAGTTTTTATTTTTGGCCACTGGCTTAGGACATTTGAATGTGGGGCTCTACTTCCAATGGCTAGGCATCAACCTTTGCTATGTCACCATTACAGGGAGTGGTCTTCTCCGATCTTTCTTCACTTTTTTGGGGGGGCGGGGAAAGAGTATTATTGAACAACCTCATATAGGGAAGAAGATAGAAAAGGAAATCTGGAAATATGGGGGAAAAGAGATGATTAAGTATTGTCATTGAAGGACCAGGAAGAGGTAGATGGTTTACTTTTAGACTTTGCAATAGATGCTGTTATGGTTTGGATCTGGAATGTCCCCCAAAGTGTCCTGTGCTCAGAAATGAGCCATTTAAGAAGGGATTAGATCATAAGGGCTCTGAGCTCATCAGTGGATTAATCCAATGATGGCTGAATGGACGACTTGGAGGTCAGACCTAGTTAGAGGAAGTAGGTCACTGGAGGTGTTCCCTGGAAGGGTTTCTCTTCTCTTTAGCCTTCTCCTCCCTCCCTCTCTGCTTCCTGGCTGCCATAACTGAACAGTTTTCCTCTGCCACACCCTTCTTCCATGATGTTCTGCTTCACCTCAGGCCCAGAGCAATGGAGCTGGCTGACCATGACCTGAATCTCTGAAACTTTGGACCAAAATAAATCTTTTCTCCTCTAAATTGTTCTTGTTAGACATTTTGATCACAGCGATGAAAGCCTACTGACAAAAGATATCTATTGCCATGTAACAAATTACCCCCAAATTTAGCAGCTTAAAACATTACCTTGTATAATCTCACACAGTTTCTGAGGATTAGGAAGCTGCTTATATGGGTAGTTCTGGCTATGGATCTCTTGGGAGAATCAATCAACCTTTGGGCTGAGCAACAGTCTCTGAAGGCTTGCTCGAGGTGGAGCCAGTCTAGGCTGTTAGTGAGAAGTTTCTATTTCTCCCCACATTACCTCCCAATAGGGCTGCTTATGACTAGGTTTCTCCTAGAACAAGTGAACCAAGGGAGAACAAGAGAGCAAAAGCCAGGGACAGATGCTGCAGTGGCTTTTATAACCTGAAATCAGAGTGACATTCCATCGTTTCTGTCACCCTTGTTGTTCATGCAGATTGCAAAGTGGGAAGAGACTATAGAGAATGGATCATTGTGGTCCACCTTGGAGACTGGCTACCACAGAACTCAAAAGAGTAATTTACTCTATATAAAAGGAGTGTGAGAGAGAAGGAAGAAAGCTGAGAAAGAGAGAGGTCCCAGTTTTATCAGTGAAGTGGGAGACAAAGTCATTTCCTTAGAGTGAGAAGGTGAGAGGAGTATAGGAAGGAAGGTTGAGACTTTAAGTCACTGTTCAGGAGAATGGGAAAAAGTGGATCTTTGGTATGTAGAATGATCAGGTAGAACTGAGAACTCAGGTAGGATTGTGGGCTCAGCTGAAGTGGGAAACCAAACATGTGCAGAAGCAACAGTGTACCCTGTTATGTGATTTTTTTTATTCCTCAGATGTAATAAAGAAGAAATGGAGACATTTAGTTGATTGGTGTGATCCAGGGTGGTCTTCTGTTGGAAGGATGTGGCTCAGGCAAGAGAAGAGAGAATAGGTGCAAAGTCATTGAAATATCCATTATGGAGTTGGGAGGAAGGACTTGAAATCAAAGGAAGCTGAAAGATGGTGAGAAAATGGAGGGGTCAAAGTACTCAAGGCTTAATGGTTGAAGTGAAAGTAAAATTAGAGTGTTGGGATGCAGGAAGTGGTGGTTAGAGATAGTTTCAGACTTCAAGATATTCCAAATAATTGATATGGAGAAATGTTTTAAAAAAATATATTTGAAGTAAACTAGATTTATTAAAAAAACACAAAATTCCTATAGACCAGACAAAGTGGAATTATTGGTCAATTAATCTAAGGTATTTATTGGATTCTCATTACATATCTACAAAAATATGAAGTCCTGCAGGTCATAAAATCAATTAAGATATACTTTTTTTTCCATTAAAGTACTTATCACACATCTTGTTGCCAAAGGAAAAATTTCACCTTGCACACAAGCATCCATCACATGTTTTGTGAAATGATAAACACCTTATTTGGGTACAGGATAAGGGAATCTGACATACAAATGAGTTTTCCATAGTATTTTAAAAAAATGTATCATGTAAAGTAAATGTAATTCTTTTTTGGTATTCCTAATTTGGAAAATATTTCAGAAAACTATCTCTTTTTAAAATAAATTGTTAGCAACTGTGCAAAACAGTGGTTCTCAAGTGTGATCCCTGTTATGGTTTGGATGTGAGGTGTCCCCCAATAGCTCACATATGGGGCAATGCAAGAAAGCTTGGAGGAGAAATGATTGGGCTATAGCCTTAACCTAATCAGTGGATTAATCCCGGATGGTGATACCGCCGGTTACTGGTTACCTCAACAAGTTCTGCTTCCTCAAATGTTGAAGTATAACATCAGAGAAGCATGCGGAGGCAAGCATAGAGTAGAAAGAAGCTTTATTAAAGGATAGTAAAACAGACTTCTGCTAGGTGGAAGAAAGGGATCCAAAGGCAGAATCTGTGGAATGGGGAAGTCCTGTCCCTTTTATACATCTAAAGTTTCCCTTGTTCTCTTGCATTCTTCTCCCTTATCTTGTTCATTTCCCCCTGCATAGTAACTGGAGGATGTCAGTGGAATGGTTAAGGGGTGAACAGGTGGGCTGGAAGGACCTAAGTGGAGTGCTAGGAAGGAAGGGAGTGGCCGCCCAGGGGGTGTTGATGAGTAGCTCCCTGTCTGCTGCGGAGTTGCTTAATTAACAACCTTTTGGGAGGGGTAGTATCGAAGGATATGAGCATTTCAATCTCCCAGGGGCGATTTCCAATTTCCTGGACTCAAATCGGACTCCATTTTCTCAGTCTAACCCGATTTACCTAGCTACACTAACTACCTGTCTTTAAACCTGTCTCCAATGGGATTAACTGAGTGGTAACTGGAGGCAGGTGGGTGTGGCTGGAGGAAATGGTTCACTAAGGGCGTGGTCATGGGGTATATATTTTGTATCTGGAGAGGGGAGTCTCTCTCTTCTCCCCTCTTCTACCCCTCCCCCTCTTCTTCCCCCTCTCCCCCCATCATCATGTGACCTGTTTGCCTCCACTGCACTCTTCCACTATGATGTCCTGCCTCACTTGGAGCCCTGAGGAATGGAGCCAGCCCTGAAACCTCTGAAACCGTGAGCCCTCTAACAAACTTTTCCTCCCCTAAAATTGTTCTGGTCAGATCTTTGAGTCACAGGACAAAATAGCTGACTAAAACAATCCCTGACTAGCAGTATAGGCACTACCTGGGAACTTGTTAGAAATGCAGATCTAGGATCCTAGCCAGACCTACTGTCAGACGCTCCTGGGAGTGGGATCTCATGATTTGTGCTTTTGGAGTGTTTTGGGTGATACCATCTAACTTTTGATAAATAGCATAACAATATTACAATAACAGAACAAAACAAAACTAAACAATAGGAGAACTCTTTCCCCTCTGTGTGTTAGTGTACTTCAGGATTTCTGACAAAAGCCATTTTTACCTTTGTCACAGATAGCTCAGTGAAAACATTTTACTGTTTTTAATGCTACCATTACTGAGATACTTTAAAACCTTTATAGTCAGCTTCTCATAACCTTCTTGAAGGCACTTTAACTAAAATTTCATGGTATGAAGTTCACCAAAAAAAGTAAACACTTTGTTCAGCAGGAAATAATGATTTCTCTTTATAAAGCATATTTGTAATGGTTGAAATTAAGATTCAGGGCCCTTTTCTAGAAAATGGATTTGGTCATTCTATTATCTGTAAACAACTTAACTTACCCAAGCTTAGCTATAAAAAACAGTTCTAGCCGGGTGCGGTGGCTCAAGCCTGTAATCCCAGCACTTAGGGAGGCTGAGACAGGAGAATCGTGAGTTCAAAGCCAGCCTCAGCAATGGCGAGGTGCTAAGCAACTCAGTGAGACCTTGTCTCTACATAAAACACAAAACAGGGCTGGGGATGTGGCTCAGTGGTCGAGTACTCCTGAGTTCAATCCCCAGTACCAAAAACAAACAAACAAACAAACAAAAACAACAAAAAAAACAGTTCTAAGAAGGTATCATCCAAACACCCTGTTGCTAGCCAGGCACCATTTGAGAGGAGCAACTATCTGAGTGTGCTGTTCTACAGAGAATTATTGGATATGCCATTTTTTCTAAATCCCTGTATAAATTTTTAAAACTGAGTTTTTCAAATTTTATTTTTATAAAATAGAAGAGAATACCTTATTCAGCAATATTGAGGAAGAAAGTCTTCCATGAAAATGAATTTTCCAGGAACATGACTTATATTTCTGTATTTTTGGTATTTCTTTCCAGATTTTTTATCCATAAAGCCAGAAGATAACTTAGTAGACCAGAGTTTAATTTCTCACTATTGTAGCTTTTTGGAATACATTTTATAATCTTCTTTTATTGCAATTAAATAAATGTTTATTCAGCATCTACTATTTTTATGAACTGTATTGGGTAGCAGGATAGATAAAAAGATGAATGAGCTATGGCTCCTGCCCTCAAGGGAGTTGTGATCCAATGGGAAAGTTGGCTATGAAACAGCTAACATAAGGTAAGTCACTAGATTTAAAAAAAATTATTACCACAATCCTAACATCATTTTTATTCAGATTCATATTTGTGCTTTATACTCTATTTGTTGAGGTTTGATTGGCTGCAGGTGACAGAAAAACCAAAAAGAGGATTTATCACTAATGTGAGAAAAATTCCAGAGACAGGGCTGACTTCAAACATGTCTGGATTTAGGATATCAAAGGATTTTGGAAGGTGATTTCTCTTCATCTCTCAGCTCTGCCTTTAGTTGTATAGCTCCAACTCTGCAAGGAATCCAAACCTAACATCCTTTCAGGTTCAGGCCTGGAGGGACAGAATGAAAGGCCCGCTCTGAGAAGTCTGGGGCGTTGGGAGGGAGGAGCCCTGTTTGTTGTTGGCTTTGATTGGGTAGCATGTGGTGATGAGGGAGGATCTGGGTAATAGGCTCCACCCCTGCACATGCCACATAGACCGAGAATGAGGGAAAGCAGTGATTCTTAAGATCGGAACACAGGTCGTGTTTCCAGAAAGGGTTGGATAGAGGCTGAGATCAACAACAAGGGAATGAACCTCACGTACTAACCCAGATGAGGCAGTTTTCATTTGTACATTGCCATAAACTCATCAGCCTCTAT
This sequence comes from Geosciurus inauris, assembly GCA_004024805.1. Lineage (NCBI taxonomy): Eukaryota > Metazoa > Chordata > Mammalia > Rodentia > Sciuridae > Geosciurus > Geosciurus inauris. The sequence goes on from PVHX01018117.1 coordinate 27,895, forward strand.
ATGAGCAAAACATTTTTCCTCCATTTATTCACCATAGGTTAGTGTTTCAACTTTTTATTTCTACTTGTCTTACCCACAGGCCATTCTATAAAGTATTGAAAACCTGTATGAAAGCAATTTAAAAATGCATTCAGTTATCTTGATATTTCATGGTATGCGGATAAATTTTTACTAAGTAAAGTTAAAAAAAAACCAACTCAATAAATTACAAAGACATAGTCGTATCTGCTTGTCATTGCAAGTTCCACTGGCAGTACTTTCAACTCCTTCCCATTCATTTTACATGTAAATATTCTTAATTGAGAGAACCTACCCCTAACATTTTTTTCTTCAGTGCAGTAGTTGGCAGCGCTCCCTCTCTTGCATTCTAACAAAAAGTGCATAATTAGAGCTTCATGACAGCTGCATTGGGTTTGTATTACTGAATGTCAGCCACTCACATTACTGAACTCAAAGCATTACATTTGGGCTTTCACAGATGACGTTTCTTTGTAAACTACATTCTACATAAAGGACTTCAAAGACCCCAGACCTATTTATCTGCGTGGCTTCAATCCCCCACATTAACTTGAAATAACCTAATTTTCTTGGACTTACCCCAAACAATTTGCTGAGCTTTTTTATTATTATAATTTTTTTTTACTAATTTACATGATTAGTAAGACCTACTAGACCTCAAATGGAAATGGCAAATGCAGCGCTTGAGGGAAGCTAGGAAAAGCCACATTTCAATCCCTTTATCACCACAGAAAATGAACCTTATTCCAGGGAAGGGCTGAGCAGATACTGTCAGTGGTGAGGTAAGAGAGAAATGAACTATGGAATTAGCATTTAAAATTCACAGCATGAATCTGAATATTAGAGAATAACTTATACATTGACCCTTCTGATGTTTAACAGAGAGGAGCATTCAATTTGCGTTTCATTAAATATTAGAAATCAGATGGGAAAACAGTTTTTTTTCCTAATAAAAAATTCTCACCAAATTTTCATTGAAAGTTTAATTCATTTATAGTATATGTTTCTTATATACAAGGTGTCTAAAAACTGGAGATCAATAAAGGTAAAAACTAGTTTAGTGGTAGTTATTCAGCTTTCATCAATGGAAAGGGAAATATCAGATGTTATCTTTAGCTTATGAACCTGATGGATTCATGAGGCATTTTTATCAAAAAGACCCCCCACCCATTTTTAAAAAGATGTGTTGCTTATGGCATGCAAGTAATACATTAACTAATATTTATTTGTTTTATGCCTTTTCTTGTTTGTTCCCCCTATCTCTTTTTAAAAATAGGTGATGATATAGGGATTGTAGAAGTTGTTCTAAATAACTTAGTGATAAAACACTACTATTTTTGTTTCTACATTCACAACTTGGTATGATTAATGAGCTGATACTTTGATAAATATTATGATTTTATATTCAAATAAGTTGATAATAATTCTTTTTTGCTATATATTTATTGTGTAGGGTGATTTCTTTTATTGGAACTTACTTGTTCTGTGTTTATTGGAAGTTATTTGTTCTTCGGTGTTACTCCATTAAAGGCTAGGGATTATTTCTCATTCATCTCACGTATCAGACAGCCCATGAACATTTCAATAATATCCTTTAAGAGATGATGACCTTTTTTTGTTTTTGTTTTTGTAAATGACATCGTTTTGTTGAACAATCGAAAGGATATCTATAGTAGGATTTTAAAGTCTAGTAGAAATGTAGGCTCATAAGATTGCTGACTGATACATGATCTGTTTTTGTGCACAAAGGGAAATGATTAAGAAGGTGTTATATTCTGTATATTTTACTGTACTAAAAGAAATTGAAGTTGAAAAAGACTGTTACCGAGAATGATAGCCGTGCTTAAAAATACATATGATGTATTTTTAGAAATTAAAATCTCCAATGCCCTAATTTTACAAATGAGGTGTGGATATCCAGGGAGGGTGAAATGCCTTGTTCAAAGTCACGTATCTCGTTGGTGTAAGAGTTGAATCAGCAAAAATGCCGGTTTTTCCTTTTTTGAAAGTGTTCTTAAGTCTATGAATTGATATATTTTGTTAGTTTGAAAAATTTTTATCATTTTATCTTAAATATTGCTTCTGTTCCATTTTCATTCTTTCTGGGACTACAACTAAATGTATGTTAGACATATATATCTGCTATGTCTCTAGCTTTCTCTTCTGAATTTCCCACTCTTTTGTCTTTTTATTTTGGACAGTTTCTTCTAATTTATAGTCTAGTTCACTAAGTTTTACTTGGTTATGTATAATAGGCTATTAAGTCCATTAGTTTATAATCTTGGATTTTTAAAAAAAATCTGCTAATCTATGTATTTTTCGTCCCTTTCTGCAGAAAAGAAAAATATTTCCTTTTATCTCATTGAACATAGTAAGAAGATCTGTTTTAAAACCTATGTCTATAAATTCTAACATCTAGAGCCCTATAGATCTGTTTTACTCTGTTGTTTCTGATGTTTTTTGTCAGTATAGTTTTATATTTCTGTATGCCTAGTTATCCTTAATTATATCTAGACTTTGAATTAAAAAAATGTTTGAAGAAATGGTTTGAGGTCCAGGATGAAGGTTTCTTTGACTAGAGAGAATTCACTTTTGCCAGGACCCTAGTGATACCAGAAATTTTTTTGTACGTTTATTCCTATCCTCCATATTTTTACATTTTTATATTATATTACCATATGTATGTTTTTAACTTAACATAGACATATATATTTGCCTTCTATCATGTAATATACTTATTATTTTGCCAAATGCATGATATACTTATTAGATATACTTCAATTTATGCAACCATTGTCTTGTGTTTTGTTAGTTAGGACATATTTGATTTTTCATGTTTACAAATATAATGTTAGTGAACATACTTGTGCTTACATTATTTTATTTCAAAACTAGGATTATTAAGTTTAGGATGTATTCTTAGATGTTGAATTGCCAGGTGAAGGGCATGCATACTTTTAAGCCTCCTGAAACAACTTGCTAAATTATCTTCCCTAAGACAGGTTAGGTGTTTTTCCTCTGCATTCAAATTTCTTGCCACTAGATTGCCATGTTGTTTTCTGACCAACTTGGTTCTTAACAGTGGCATTAAGGGAAACATTGCCTTTAGAATAGTCTAGTATAATTAAGAATGATAATGAAAAACTAATTTTTAGCTGCTCTCTGATTGTGGCTAAAATTGAATAGTTATTCTTAGTAAGAAAGAATTAGGTGCTACAACTTCTTGCAATGAAAATTCACTGATGACCTGCTTAATACCCTTTTATACTATATGTTTTATGCATGTCTGGTGTAATTGACTGATTTTGATGAAGTTCAGAATTTCTGGTTTCTTTTAGAAATAGCTATGGTGTTTTCATATTTTTGACTATTTTGCCTGGGACTTAAATGGTTAAAGAAAGAGCTTTGGAATAGAAGGTGGGAGATCTGCTTAGTCTTTTTTTTTTGGTCCTGGGGATTGAACTCAGGGGCACTCAACCACTGAGCCACATCCCCAGCCCTATTTTGTGTTTCATTTAGAAACAGGGTCTCACTAAGTTGCTTAGGACCTCGCTGTTGCTGAGGCTGGCTTTGAACTCGCGATTCTCCTGTCTCAGCCTCCCTAAGTGCTGGGACTACAGGTGTTCATTTTTACAAATAAAATGTTAGTGAACATACTGCACCTGGCTCTGCTTAGTTTTCTTAGTGATGCTGTTATAGAAAAATTATTTCTTCTCCCTGATTCTCTATTTCCTCCTTCATACAAGAGAGAACTGGGCGATTTTGCACTTAGACCTGTCTGGTGCTGTGTGGTCATGAGTAAGTCACTAACTTTTCCTGGCCATGTTTTAGGGTGGAAAAACTTAAATATCTTAAAATAACAATAACAAAACCACTCCTAGTCTTTCCTTTACAATTGTATTATGAAATTAAGGTATCTTAAAGTTGTGAAAGTACATTAATTTCTTAGATTGGTGGGAAAGTATTTAATTAAAAATAAAGATAAGCAAAACTTTTAAAAATACATTATTGAAATAAATGCAGAATCAAGCATATTAATTATTGAAGTGAAGAATATTAAGTTATTGTGTGGAACTTAATGGCATTATTTAAAAGTCATGACATTTTTGTTTGATGTGCTGGGCCTAATTTATATGTAAATATAGGCTCTGTAGTATTACCTAGACATTTAAATACTGTGTAAATGGCTTATTCTGGGAAACTGATATATATCTTTGCTTGAACATTGTTCTGGTAAAGAACTCTGTACAGCATATTTTAGTATGTCTATTTTAATAAATGAAGAGACCCTGTGATTTTGGTTGAAATTGGTTATAAATGTGTGTATAAAAATAATAATTAATTTTCAGTAGAGTTACTTTTATGTCAGTTCTGGATTTTTGTGGAATTGGTAGCTGAAGGAGAACACAATAGTTTTATGGTGACCTGGAGGAATTATGAATCCTACTAAGAATGGGGTGCAAGAAATGCCATCCCCAAATGTGGCATCTTGGCATACTGAGAATTTTAAGCTGAAGGAGATGGAGACAACCACAGAAGCAGAAAAGACTCTCTGATCTTTTCTCTTGAAGACCCTCATGTGGCAGGTATTCTACGCTATACACAGAAGTAGGGATGTTACGCATGGAAGAAAGCAAAGTTTGAACAAATGGGTCTTGCCAAGTTCCTCCCTTTATTATCTTTAAGTCACATTCCTTTTTTGTCCAGTTACACTTCTACACAAGTTTCCATTCCTTATCAAACATGAAGCAGACAGCCTAAGCAAAGACCTAAATGTAAGAGGTGATTCTGTAAAACTCCTAAAAAAAAAAAAAAAAGAATTGGGGAAAACCTTGATATTGGTCTTTACAATGATTTTTTGAATGTCACACCAAAAGCTCAGGGACCAGAAAAGCACAAATAGATAATTGGAGCTACATCGAATTAAAAAGCTTCTGCACATCAAAGAAACAACCAAAAAATGAACAGGCAAACTATGAATCAGGAAAATATATCTTTAAACCATTATATAACAAGGTGATAATATTAAAAAATTATAAAGAACTCTTACAATTCAATAGCAGGAAAACAAATAAGGCAATTAAAAAATGGACAAAGGAGCTGAACAGACATTTCTCGAAAGGAGATGTAAAAATGACTTAGGGGCATTTGAAAAGGTGTTCAATACCAGTAATCACCAGGAAAGAGCAAATCAAAACCAGAGATACAACTTCACACTTGAAAGGATGGCTGTCATAAAAAAAAGAAAGAGGTATAGCAGATATTGGGAGGGTATTGGGAAAAAGGGACCCTAGTGCCCTGTTGGTAGGAATGTGGATTGCTGCAGCCATTATGGAAAGCAGTATGGAGGTCTCTAAAGAAGTTAAGAGTAGAACTAAGATATGATCCAGGAATACCCTTTTTGGGTATATACTCCAAGGAGATGGAAACACTTCCTCTTAAAGATATCTGTGCATTATTTACAATGGACAAATATGGAGGAAACCACCTAAATGTTCACAGACAGAAAAATGGGTAAAGAAAATTTTATTTGCACATACACATTTGCACCCATGTGCACGCATGTGCACACATGCACACACACAGAGGGGAATCTTATTCAACCTTATAAAGGAAATCCTACTATTAGCCACAGTATGGATAGAGGTAGATGACATTAAGCTAAGTGATATAAGCCAGATACAGAAAGAAAAATATTATGATTTTATTTATATGTGGAATATTTTTTAAAAAGTCCAATTATGCAGAGAGAATAGAACAATTACCACTGATGTGGGTTGGGGTGGGATGAGGAGGTGTACAATGCAGCATATATGTAGAAGGAACATGTTTAGGGATTTAATATACAAACGAGGACTAAAGTTAATAAAATTTTAGAGACTCTTGTTAAATAAGTGAAGTTTTACTGTTTTTATCACAAAAATATAACTGTGAAATGATAGATGTTAAACTGCTTCTCTATAGTAACTATTTTACTATCTACATGTACTCCATATAACATGTTGTAGATCTCAAATATACACAATTAATTAAAAAAACCTAAGGCTAAAAATGAAGTTTTCCTTGGGCCTTCAGATCTTCATTTCTGAAGATTCCCATGTCACATAAAATATGAGAAAAATAGATTCGTTATGCTTTCCTCTTGTTAATCTGTTATTTGTTATAAGGGTGTCAGCCATAAAAATTCATCTGGGCACATAATTTTACATCCTAACTCCGAAGTCTCTTGGGGTATACTAAAGACTTTCAGCTGAATTCTGACCAATTTATAACAGTAAAATGGAAAAGTAGAGTAATATAACTTACTAGCTTTGATCACTTAAGCGTCAAAAATGTGCTCCAAAAGGTGAAGATCAGATCGATCTACATAGTGTGGACAGTGAGTTTTTAATGTTTCTAAAACCATTTCACTGTGTGATAAGGCTGTGGGCGTGCTGGTGGTCTTTTGTCATTATCTATCACAGCCAGCTACCCACTCATCTCCTTCCTACCTGCAAATGCTTCTGCTTTGCACAGTTTAAAAGGCATGACTACAAATGGGGCATTTGGGGGCATCTGACATTGTCACTCAGCTCAGGGTGGTTCTCTACAGGTTTTGAAAGTGCCCAAGACAAGGAAACCTTTGTTCGGGATACACAGACCTGCAATTATAATTCTCAGGAATGTAACTCTATGCCAATTTTTGTATTTTTAAGAAATGGAGCATACTATTAAGTGCAAATCTTCATGGCAGGAACCATCTCATGAACAAAGGCATCAGTATGTATTGGAAGTGGCCACATATAAAGTTGAAATTGAAATTGTCTTTGTTCAGTCAAGAAGTCTGAACCTGGGGATAAAAATGACACCTGTGTCCTACACATCACTCAAATTGAAAGGAATAAATTTCTGAAGTTAGGAGGATAAAGACAGGTATTTCAAAAATAAAGTTTGACTGGAGGATCAAAAAGCCAGAGGGATGTTATGACTCTGGATGGCTGTAATTAATACATGAAGCTTTCCACAGTGACTTCTGAGCACTTTATTTTATGTGCAGTCTGCAGTCTGAAGGAAGACAGCTATAGAATGCAGATCTAATCTTACAGGTCTGTAATTTTGGGGATGACTGAAGTGCTAATCACTCTAGGATTTCTAGTGCCAAATGTGAGTTATCCAGGATCATACTAGGTGTTGTGTTCCCGTATGACATTCTTTTTAGTAGAATTGGGATTTTCTTAGGGAACTGAAAGTTGGAAATTGCTAATAAAGTTCCGGTCTCTGCTAATGTTCACATAGGTAGCAATTTAAGAAAATTCCAAAATGTAGAAAGTAGATATCTGAGGAATGATTATTTTTAAAGTATTATTTAATTTTATGGAAATTTTATAAAGGAGTGGATTGGAGTCTCCAACAATTTATCAGAGATACTAGAGAATTTAGGTAAAGATAGAAGAACACAAAACTAAAGTGTTAGGATGAACTACTGGAGAAAAAAAAAATTTAGCAGACGGATCATGTTTGACATTTGATCAATTTCTAGAAACACAGCAGGGAAATCAAGTGCCCCTTGCAGGGGACATGGTGTGTAACTGACCCCATGATGGCACCTCGTGGTGCCTTCTCAGGCCAATGCAACCAGGGCAATTGTGGTGTTGCACCAACACTGTTCTTTGAATTCAGATTTTTGTTATCAGTATGAGTTATTTTGGGGTAGTGACGAATTATTTTCCATTGTCTTGTGTTGAGAAGGTGGTAAATGTGGCTTTGTTGGTTGTGTTGCTCACAACAGCTTTTGGTTTGAAAAATTTGGAAAAATCACAAGTAATTTCTCTTGAAGATCCTAAATTGGTCACGACACATCTTTGATAAGAATCAAATGTATAAATCTTTAAACCTAAAGAATATTTTGTTTTTTCTTGAGTGCTTACTTACCTCTCTCATTGGAGGACAAATAATGATTAATACTGATTTTTGTTTGTGGGAAGAGGAAGGGCAGTGGCTAGTGGAGAATATTTTGGTTTGGGTTTTGTTGAAAATAAGCAAAAGTCAGAAACACTTAAAAAATCAATATTCCATCATGAAACAAACACATCCTTAACATAAAACAAAACAAATTATCCCTATGTATTATCCCTCATAAATATTAAAAGTACAAAGTAAGTTTGGGTCTTTTTAAAATTTATTTATTTTTGTGTTTCTTTAATTTTTCCCTTTATTTTCAGTATTTTATTTATTTATTTTTACTTATTCTGCTTAGGTATAAATGATAGCAGAATGCATTTTGATTCATTGTACACAGATGGAGCACAACTTTTCATTTCTATGGATATACATGATGTAGAATAACATCATATATGCAGTCATACATGAAGTTTGGGCTATGATGTCCATCTTGTTCCACCATCTTTATTGCCCCCGCCCCCCTCACTCCCCTTTGACCAAAATTCCTCCATTCTTCCCATGTCCCCTCCCCCATTACGGATCCACATCCACTTATCAGAGAGAACATTCGGCATTTGTTTTTTGGGATTGGCTTACTTTGCTTAGCATGGTATTCTCCAACTCCATCCATTTACCTGTAAATGCCATAATTTTATTCTCTTTTACTGCTGAGTAATATTCCATGGTGTATATATACCACAGTTTCTTTATCCATTCATTTATTAAAGGGCATCTAGGTTGGTTCTATAGTTTAGCTATTGTGAATTGAGCTGCTATAAACATTGAAGTGGCCGTGTCACTATAGTATGCTGTTTTTAACTCTTCTGGGTATAGACCGTGGAGTGGGATAGCTGGATCAAATGGTGGTTCCATTCCAAGTTTTCTAAGGAATCTCCATACTGCTTTCCAGATTGGTTGCACCAATTTGCAGTCCCACCAGCAATGTATGAATGTGCCTTTTTCCCCACAACCTCTCCAACACTTATTGTTGTTTGTATTCTTGATAAATGCCATTCTGACTGGCGTGAGATGAAATCTTAGAGTATTTTGATTTGTATTTCTCTAATTGCTAGAGATGTTGAACATTTTTTCATATGTCTGTTGATTGTATATCTTCTGAGAAGTGTCTGTTCAGCTCCTTAGCCCATTTATTGATTGGATTGTTTTTTTGGTGTTAAGTTTTTTGAGTTCTTTATATATCCTGGGGATTAGTGCTCTATCTGGTATGTGTGTGGCAAAAATTTGTTCCCAGAATGTAGGTTCTCTGTAAACTTCATTGATTGTTTCTTTTGCTGAGAAGAATATTTTTAGTTTGAATCCATTCCATTTATTGATTCTTGATTTTACTGGTCTAATTCCCAGATCCTTGATCCACTTAGAGTTGAATTTTGTGCATGGTGAGAGACAGGGGTTTAGTTTCATTTTGCTGCATATGGATTTCTAGTTTTCTCAGCACCATTTGTTGAAGAGGCTATCTTTTCTCCAATGTAGATGTTTGGCAACTTTGTCTAGTATGAGATAACTGTATTTGAGTGGTTTGTCTCTGTGTCTTCTATTCTGTACCATTGGTCTACATGTCTATTTTGGTGCCAGTACCATGCCGTTTTTGTTACTATAGCTTTGTAGTATAGTTTAAGGTCTGGTATTGTGATGCCTCCTGCTTCACTCTTCTTGCTAAGGATTGTTTTGGCTATTCTGTGTCTCTTATTCTTCCAAATGAATTTCATGATTGCCTTTTCTGTTTCTATAAAGAATGACATTGGGGTTTTAATTGGAATCACATTGAATCTATATAGCACTTTGGGTAGTATGGCCATTTTGACAATATTGATTCTGTTTATCCAAGAGCATGGAAGATATTTTCATCTTCTAAGGTCTTGTACAGTTTCTTTCTTTAGTGTCCTGTAGTTTTCATTGTAGAGGTCTTTCACCTCTTTTGTTAAATTGATACCCAAGTATTTTATTTTATTTTTTGAGGCTATTATGAATGGGATAGTTTTCCTAATTTCTCTTTCAGAAAGTTTATCACTGATGTATAGAAATGCAATTGATTTATGGGTGTTGATTTTATATCCTGCTACTTTGCTGAATTCATTTATTAATTCTAGAAGTTTTCTGGTGGAATTTTTTGGATCCTGTAAGTATAGAATCATGTCTTTGGCAAATAATGATAGTTTGAGTTC
>PVHX01018118.1:0-38037 GCA_004024805.1 Geosciurus inauris
TTCAATTTCAGGGTACATGTATAAGAGTATAAAAATTGTTAACTTATACATCTCTGGTAAGTAACTTTATCAACTAGATTCCGGTGTTTATGTGGAGTTCTTTTGTCTTTAGTCTTATGGTGAACATCTTATTTCTAGAGTGTGTTAGCTTTTGGTCACTGATGAAAATCCCTAACAAGGACCACTTAGAGGAGGAAAAAATTTATTTTGGCTTAGTTTCAGAGGTTAGTTTGGCTTAGTCCATGGTGGGATGACCCTATTGTTCTTATCCCAGGTTGAGGCAGAACATCATGGTGGATGGGACTGGTGGAGAAGTGCTGCTCTGCTCATGGTGGCCAGGAAGCAGAGAGAGAAAAGGGAAGGGGACCTGGAGAAGTTGAATCTTTCCAGGGCATGCCACCAGTTACCCACCTCTTCCAACCATACCATCCTGTCTATAGTTACCATCCAGTTAGTTCATTCAAACTAGGATGAACAGATTAGGTTACAGTTCTCAATAACCAATCATTTCATCTTTAAATATTACTGCACAGACACAGGACCTTTTGGGGGACACCTTATAGTATATCCAAACGATAACACAGAGTAACTTAAATGACTATTGTCCAATCTTTCACTGTGGTTACTTCATATATTCTTTTTAAAAGTTAGATTCTCTTATCACAGTTTATATTTCTTCCTGTGATCCTCTGAGCTTCTGACCTAGTAGCATTTGCTACTTTTTGTTTTTTCTACTATTTAGTATAATTTGGCATATCTCTCTGGAATTACTTCTTTCCTACTTTATATACTTCCTTTATTAATTCTAATGCAAGTCATCTGGTGATGAATTTTTTTAACTTTTGTAAAACTGGAAGTATATTAATTCTACATTTACAATAATATTTTCACTGAGTATAAATTCTAGGTTATTTGTTTTTCCTTTAGAACTTTATATAATTTATAAATTTCTTATTTGTATTGTCTACAATGAAAATTCTGCTGTAACTCTTTGTTCTTCTATACATGATTTAACTCTTTCCTCTAGCTGCTTTCTCTTTACACTGGTTTTAAGCATTAGTTTTTCACATGCCTAGATATGACTGTGATGTGTATCTTGCTCATAAGGACCTTATTTGCCTTGCGGGATTATAATTTTCATAAAATTTGGGAAAATATCAGCAATTATTTCTTCAGATATACCTTTTATTTTTTAACTCCATCTCTTTGGTGTTCCAACTCCATCTATATGATACTATATGAAGTCATGACAAAACTCACTATTTATGTGGGGTTTTTATTCAGTCTTTTTTCCTGTTTATCATTGGATAGTTTCTATTGCTGGGTCTTCATTTTTAATAATCTTATTGTCTAGAATATCTAGTTGGTCCTTAATTATATTTAGTTATATTTTGCACAAGATACTATATTTTTTATCTCTAAGTTTACATTGGGCTTTTTCTATCCTTCACATCTCTAATTAAAATGATAAATGTTTTCTCTGGTTTCATAAAAATTTGAAATAGAATTATAGTACCTCTTTTACTATGATTTCTTATTAATTTACCATGTGTCATTTCTGTGTTAGATTTTATTGATCATTTTGGGTCATTTTCAATAATTATTTTTGTTAGTAATTTTAATGCCAGATATTATAAATTTTGGAATGCAGTTATTTGTATTCTTATAAGTACTATTGACTTTTTCTTAATTTCAGGTATATGGCTAGATAACTTGAAAATGATTTGGTCCTTGTTAAATAGAAGAAAATTATTTCATCTAAATGTAATTTTATATTCCCCTTCACCAAGGCAAAATACTTTTAGTACTGCACCCAAAGTTCTGTACATGATGAGGTTTTCCACTTCAGTTGCTGGTAACAAGAAATAGAATCTGCCTTGTCTGAGACTCAGGGAGAACCTTCAGATGTCTTGAGTTCTCATGTTTGGGTACTCTGACTGCAAACTTAAGTCCTTTTGTCCCTCTTGTACATTGAGCTCTATTTCTTTAATTCAAAGAGTCTTTTAGGCTCTTCCTATGTGATCTTGATTTTTCCTTGCCCTAATTTCTAACCATTTTTCCTATACAGTGAGTTTGGGCAATGTCATTTCTCAGGGAGCATATTTGTTTATTTTCTGAAAAAAATAAAAAAAATTTGTTTATTTTAAATTCACTAAATTATAAACAATAGTATACATAATTTAATAGCTTTTTAGAAAGTTATTTCAGGCAGAAATATAAATCATATTCTAATTTGCTCCATCTTGGCCAGAGGATAAAAACATTTCACTTAATTTTCATACTACAATTATAATATAAAAATTATCACAGATACAAAAAAGAGTCTAAATCCATGAAATAATCGATAGTCTTTATTACTGATCTTCCACATCCATCATACCTTTTCTTCCTCAACATGTTTTATTCTATGTACTTCTACTTTTCTTTGGTTCTTCTAATTATTTAATCAGCCGCTATTCATAAAATTTAAAAAATCCACCATAATTGATAATTTAAATTTATTTTAATATATCAGTCTTTATGCATATTTTCACTTAGATGCACCTATTAGGCTTGATAGAATAGGATGCATTAGTATGGTCTTTAAGTTCAACTGGAAGGACTCCTTCATCTCTATGCCTTTTATTTAGATAAGTCAGGAAAATGTTTTTGATCTCTTTCACCACCTACTCCTGCCAGTAAGAAAGTTAATGATCTGAGTGATCAATGACAGGCATCCATCCCATTTTTTTCTATTGAACATAAATCACTTACTAAGGAATAGCAGAGAGACTTCTGACATTTTTTTCCTCCGTCATTACTAGGACCAACAGGAGTCAGATACCTGGCAAGACTTTTCACTGTATATATTTTTAACTCTATATATTCATTCTATATATTTTTAACTTACACTTTATAAATATAAAATGTGATACTTTTATTGTCTACATGCTACGATGTCCTTGCTTGAAACTCTAGCTTACATGTTTAATGTTAATTAGTTCACTTCAAGGGCTTCAATAAATCAAAAACCCTCAGATTTAACCCATGAACTCTTTCCTCATTTTTTTTCAGTGCAATTTTTCTAATACTATCCTGTTTAAAATCACTGCTATATCTACAAATCATATTAGTGTTTTATCTCAAGGAATACATAGTTACACTAGTCTACAGACAAGGTCATTCTGTCCAACTAAACTGAAATATCCAGTGACAATCTTCTAATTACTAGAATAGCCACTACAATATTTTAGACCTTCTGATATCAAATAAGTACTTTTCTAATAATGTTCTATTATTTGGGGAAAATTGTATATAACTTTTAATTTGTCAGTTTTTATGTTATTCTTTTCTTTGGCTCATTTCTTAGTCTTCTAATACAGACTGTCTTTTTGAGGGACAAGAGGTAAGGGTTATATTATCATTATTCTATGATGTTCTGTTCTTTTTCCATGCAGTAACTTGTTCACTGCACCCTATTGATACGGCATTTATTTATTCAAGGAATAATTTGATGTAAATTAGTTGGATGATTTTTACCTTTTTCCATTTTACCTTTAAAATGAATCACACTTCAAAGTACCCACATTCCATTCCACTTTTGCTTGCAATGTTAATTTGTTATGACATTCAAACTTGGAAAAGGGCAAAAGCAAAAAAAAAAAAAAAAAAGTTTCTGCTCCAAAAGTCAGATGAGATTGCCCATATTTATCAAACTGCATATTTTTATTTCCATTCCAGAGCCAAATAATCCTGTCTAGAGTAGTTTATGTGTGGGGCTGCTCAGTGGCGAGGGAACAGTTGACCACTCAGTGTCATTTCTCCTTTTATTAATTCCTTAGTGAAAAGAGTGGTAGATAAGCTACTCTTCCACTTTATCATTGTAAAATGCTCTATGAATCATCATAAAACAGTGGCCTTTCCATTACCTACCATCATAAAAGCAGAGTTCTCAGAATTTATGCATGCTGAACATTGTGTCCTAGCTACCTTATGTAATGGTGCTTGATCTACAATCCATTCATTCATTTCCTGCATTTCAAATATTTCCTCACTTTTGAATTGCATCTCTGTCTGTTGGGTTTTTCTTATATTTTACCTTTTGTAAAATTTTTTTATACATATATGTCTATATGAATTCTTCTTATGCAGGTAGTTTTCATTCTTGCTTACTTTTCAAATTGGTGATGTATTTCTATATGCTAGCTACCATCTGTATCACCTCTCAATCTCAGAAAAATTGTCCAAAATTACTGAGCATAACATTTTGCATAATGAAAAATCAATTTAACATTTTTTTTACCATTATGTAAGTAAGGTAGATATATTATTACTTTTATGCATTATGTATAAATTCTTTTGCTATTAAACATCTTTGGAACTATTTTATCTTAGAGTATTATTAACTACAAAATAATTATTATAGAATTGGTTAAGACAAGAGTAAACCCATAGACAGTTTTTGAAAAAAGTTATTTTTTAGAAACTACATAAAACTACCTTTCACCTTAACATCTTCTTGATCATTAATCTATTTATTGAGACAATTTGCTCTGGAAAATGAAGGTAGAATTATTGAATTGTTCTTAATGTCAAGTTTTACCTCATAAGAAAAAAAAAATCCTTTCTCAAAGTATGTGTCCCAATTATTGGTTCAAGAAATTAGACATGTAGATTTGAGTAAACCTTTTCAAGCTTATTTGCCATTCTTTATTAAATCAGACTGAAAATTCTAAAACAAAAAAATTTGTTATAGTTCCTAAAATTTTATTAAAGTACAGTTATGAATACAATCAAAGTTTTAGTGAATATCAACCAAATAAAGAGAACTTGATTTAGTTTTTTTCTTCAGGACAGTTAGACTCACATCCTTGTAGGCACAGAGACAGAAGAGTAGCCTTACAAAGTGATAGTTTGAGAAGTGATAAATAACATATGGGAAAAATCAGGATAGCTCTTAGATCATATCAAAGTTTTCAAACATGGATGACAACAATGTTTCTTGATTAAGTTTATCTGTATTAAGCAATGACTGACTAAATTTTGTACCCTGATTTAAGTGGGTAAGTGGGAGTCCAGCACAAATAAATACTTAATGAACTACTTGTATTGTATGATATATAAATATTTCTATTTAAAAGTATTAGCGTCAAACTGTATTGAAATATTTACTAATAATTGATATATGAAATGATATAACTTATTAATTTCTCTTATGAAACCTAATTTAAAATTTTAAGTCTCATGTCTATTTAAAATATTACCATGTTATGTTGAAGAATAGTGAACTTCTCCTAAAATAATATTAAAATTAAATATGTAGCAACTAATACTGATACAATTAGTATCCATGAAGGTACTCCATAGGACTGATAATGCTGAATAAACAAATACACCAAAAAAGGGTAGAAATGCAAAAAAGGCCTTTGTAGCCCAAGGTATGTTTGGTTTTAAAACAGTTTGCTGTAACATATCACAAATACTAAATGTTTCAAGTCTCCTGTACAATGGGTTAATTACTTTCCCTGTAACCTTCCTTATACACTAGGTTTTGATCTGACAATAATCTTTTATATTTATATAACACTATGTTGTGAAAACTGTTTTCCTTTTATATTATTAAAATAACTCTGAAATGTGTTAGAGAAAATATTATCATAATTATACACAAGGACACAGATAAGCCAGGTCAGATATTTCCCAAAGGTTTTATAGTTAATTAATGATAAAGGCTAAATAACAATCAGAACTGCCATAGTTTTGATGGAAATTTGTTTTCTCTATCTTGAATCTTCTCTAATTACTATGTTCAAATGCTTGTCTATTATAACTTGCCTGTGCTTCTCAATTTGAAATTTCTGTTCGCATTCATACATACAAAATGGGCTCACTTCTACACGGTCACAGAAATCCACAGTTTAGCAATGTCCTACTATACAAAGTGCTTTGCTTTTATTTTAAATATTTCTGTCACTTATTTTTAATATAGTTGTTCCATTTCAACTTTCTCTAAAATGAATATAAGGAAAAAAACAAAATGATATCTAAAGTTCATTTTATTTCTTTGAAGTTGAAATCAGTTATGCAAAGCAGCATTTTTTTAGATTGCTTTAATTTGAGATAATGAGGCCATTAGATGACACTCTGAATAAAGTTTGTATTATTTCCTTCATTGGAGTATTACATAATTCAAGGACTTGTGCAAGCTATATGGAACAGTAAGATTGGTGAACCTCTGTAAGTTCAGGACTATACTTCATATAATGATAAATGGAATTTTCACTCTCTAAATAAACTTTTGTTTTGTTTTGAACCATCACATACCCTTACTTATCAAATAAAAACTAAGAAATCACACAATGAACTGTTCTTTAGAAATGTAGTATGTACATATTTTTTAAAAAATTACTTAAATTGCTTTCTATAGCAAAAATTAATGTTATCAATCGCTTTGTTCATTGCCTTCTAACAAAATTTAACAATTCAAACTGAAATAATTGGTATGTCCAATTAAGGAAAAGCTTTGGAGTCTCCAGGGATTGAAACATACCTTAAATGGCTATCACTGAGCCTATAACTCACTGAACTGAGTCCATCACTCAATTAACTTACCCATAACTCTGGATAGCTTTTACTCACCTAAGAAATTATTTTCCCCCAGCTGGGTGCGGTGGCTCAAGCCTGTAATCCCAGCACTTAGGGAGGCTGAGACAGGAGAATTGAGAGTTCAAAGCCAGCCTCAGCAATGGCGAGGCGCTAAGCAACTCAGTGAGACCCTGTCTCTACATAAAACACAAAATAGGGCTGGGGATGTGGCTCAGTGGTCGAGTGCCCCTGAGTTCAATCTCCAGTACCAAAAAAAAAAAATTATTTTCCCCCAGTTCAAGCGTGGACTTAAAAATGTTTTATGCTGAATTTCCAACTACGGCATGTACTAATGGCTTGTAGTCATCGTGAAACCTAGTAATGTAAAATACATAGTCTTTCCTATGGAGCTGTTATAGACTCAGTAATATCCAAACTGTCTAGAATTTATTTGTTATTTTAGA
This sequence comes from Geosciurus inauris, assembly GCA_004024805.1. Taxonomy (NCBI): domain Eukaryota; kingdom Metazoa; phylum Chordata; class Mammalia; order Rodentia; family Sciuridae; genus Geosciurus; species Geosciurus inauris. The sequence goes on from PVHX01018118.1 coordinate 7,029, forward strand.
ATTTACCATTTATCCCAAATTTGGATAAATATGCCTAATTACAGATTCTTTTCATTATAGATAATAATGTCTATTATTTTTTTAGAGCACTCCTCATTTGACTGATACATTTGTACTTCACATATGAACTCAACAAAAGATATAATAGTTTATAAATTTATTTAGCAAATAGGCTACTGAATTGATTTTTCTGAACTTATAAACATTTTAGCTCCTTTGTGTTTTGTTCTCACTGCAAGAATTTTAACTAAATGTGAAACAAGAGTAGATTTTTCTAAGAATGGAACTTGGATAATCAGAGCAAGCTAAGACTAAAGTATGAAGAAAACAAAACAGGAATTAGACTGAGATTGCATAGCTAAACTTTATTTGCTATGTTGTTATTCATGAAACCCCAATCTTCTGGTTTATATTTATACAAAGAATAACGTGGAAGCACGTTTTTATAGTTTTAAACTATGAGGGGAACTAATTTGTGAATGTTGTTCAATTGTTTAAAAAATTAATGCAAAGCAGTTTTCTTTAATCATGGAGAACTGATTACTGTATTTCCTTACAGAGTTTATCTAAAACAGATCCATTCTATTTTCATATGCATATAGCTTTTGTAAAACAATTAGGTTAAGTATTTTTATATTTTTATTGATGTATTATAGACATAATAGTGAAATTCATTGCAGCATATTCCTAAATGAACATATTTTGATTATTTTCATTCCCTAGTACTTTCATGTGTAGCTTTTAATATCATCAGTATCAATTTTATTGGGTATAATAATCAATAAGATTTAAAACTTTCTACAAATTAAAGAGATGAGTCATGTTCTTATTTCTTACATAGTTTCATTTTTTACTGAATTTATTTTGATCTATATTATACAAACACAAAAAAGTATGAAAATTACTGCTCAGGATACTAGTGGAATGAAATGTATATACCAACCAGCTAAAAAATAGGTGTTACCATCATAATACAGGCCCTTGTAGAAATCTCATCTACTAAAATTTCACTCTATCATTCATATCTAAATCTTGTATTAGTCATTCCCCCCAATTTTTCTTTTATCTATTTTATAAAAATACTTGACTGGATTCATTTATATGTGTTCTTCTTTTACTTGATTTTGTTTCTTTAATTTGATATCTACTCATGTTTATGAATCAGTTCATCATTATTCCTACTGTACTTTGTCTTGTATTCCTTCATATGAAGATGGCATAATTTATTTATTCACTCTAATGCTGATAGACATTTGTTATGTCTTCAGAATTTTGCTATTATCTGAATACTGGTTTGAATATTCTTATATTTCACACTTGATGCATATGCTCAAAACTTGCTTTTTGTCATATATCTTGGTTGGGAGTTGCTTGCTACAGAAAATATTCAATTTTACTATGTGGTGTTTATGTCAATTCATATTAACAATAGCAATATTATTGTATTACACTTATACTATATATTCTCTTAGGCATTGTAATATTGCAATATAGTCATTCTGAAAGAATATCAAATGATGCTTTTGACTAACAATTTCTTGATCATTAATGAGTTTGGCCATATTTCAAGATTATTCTTTTCTTTCTTTGTTGTTGTTGTTTTTTTTTTTTTTTTTGGTACCAGGGATTTTGAACTCAGTGATACTTGCTCACTGAGTCACATCCCCAGCCCTATTCTGTGGTTTATTTAGAGAGAGGGTCTCACTGAGTTGCTTAGCACCTCGTCATTGCTGAGGCTGGCTTTGAACTCGCCATTCTCCTGTCTCAGCCTCCAAAAGTGCTGGGATTACTGGTGTGGGCAATTGCATCCAGCTATTGTTTCTTTATACTTCCCTTTTGTCAAATTTTTACATATTTTTCCCACTTTCTACAGGAGTTTCACTTTAAAAAATTAATTCATAGGGAATATTTTACAAATACTAATTCAGTTGATCTTTATTATTTGCACAAGTATTTGCAGATTCCTTAATTTCAAACTTGCTTTCTTGCCTAAATTTGCAACCCTAAAACCAATATTTTGGTGCTTTTGTGTTCATTAGCAGACATGAACGAAGCAGCAAAATATTTGAGTTACTCTTGGAACATGCACTATCCCAGGTGAGGCAGAACAAGGCAACTTGCTGGCCTCATGTTTGAGATCTTATACTCCAATGTCCTTTACATGGTCAATTTAGTGCTATGTTTTTCAAGTTTGTATTTTTTCTTGGTGATTTCACTGTACAAAATGCTCAATAAACAAAGTGCTGAAGGGCTGTCTAGTGTTACTAAGTACAAGATTACTATGATGTGCCTGACAGAGAAAGTGCATGTGTTTAAACAACTTTGATCAGGCATAAGTTCTAGTGGTATTGGTGATGACTTAATGTTAATGAATCAATCATATGAATTAAACAAGATTTCATTTAACAGAAATGTACATAAAGCAAGGCTTGTATTTGTCAATTGTTGAAAATACTATGACCAGAAGCTTACAGGAACTAATCATATATTTTCCCTAGGAGTAGTATTTAAAAATTTGTTAATTCAGTATTCAGGGTGACTATAGAATATGTCACAGCAAATAATGAGAATAAACTACTATGTTACTTGAATTTATTTTATATACATTTCTTCTCTAGATTTTTCTCCCCCGTCTTTATTAAACTATTTGAAAAATAAAAATTATTTTATTAAGCCAGGTGTGGTGGTGCATGCCTCTAATTCCAGTGACCTGGGAGACTGAGGCAGAAGATTGCAAATTCAAAGCCAACTTCAGCATCTTAGCAAGATCCTGTCTCAAAATAAAAAGTATAAAAGGGCTGTCATGTTGCTCAGTGCTTAGTGCCCTGGGATTCAAGCCCCAATACAAGAAAAATTAATATTGTTAGATGCATCTATTTCTATGTAGATTGTAGATTTATTTCCATGTGTTTAATCTTTCTCCTAAACTGGTCATTAAAAAAAAAAAAAAAAAAAAAAACTGTGCTACTTCCTTATTTTTTGACGTTATCTTTTAAATGAAGTAGTTAATCTGTGTGAAGTCCATATCTCTTTGAGTAAACATTTTTTCTGTAAGTATAATGTTTACCATCATTTTCACACTGAATTCAGAACCCATTCTGTCATAAAGTTCTACATATACAACAAATTTTTTCTAAGCTCCATATTTTCAGCCTACTTCTGTTACTAGTTATAACTAATTTGGCATATCAGGAGAGTGCCTTTTTATTCATGCATCCCAAGAGTAACTAAAAAGAATTAATTAACATGTATTTTTAGAATGAGTACAATACCAAGCTATGTTAGAATCAATTCAAAAAGAAAAATAAGTAATTCTGGCTGGCCTTGTCTTTATCTACAGTTGTGATATTTTTCTCAACATAAATTTGTTGCATTATTTTTTAAGAATATCATATTAAAATGTATTTATCTGAATTTCTAAGATTTTCTGGTGTTCCTTTGTGTGTTTCACCTAAGGCAAGTACCTCACTCCCTTCATCCAACTCCTGGTTCTGCCTAGAATGAAGAAATTCAGAAGGCTACTCTCCAGGATCTATGTGGTAATATTGCAAAAAGGTTTAAATGTAACTATCTTCAGATAACTCTACCAAGAATAGCTTGTCTCTTGAAAAGTATCATGGAGTTGGGAAAATGCTACTACATTGTAAGTCAGAAACATAGCTTCTATTTGTATCTCTACTAATCATTTTTCAGTTTTGTGAACCACCCTTGCTTGAGGCCGGGAAGATATGCAAAACAGCCTCTCGCAGCATATCAGCACGATCCTGACAAACGTTCATAAGCTTACAGTCACAGGTTCCAGTCTGAGAGATTTTGATTCAGTAGTACCAGAGTGAGTAGAGAAATCTGCTTTTTCAACACACGCTTCTACCTTCAGCTAATTCTAAATAGATGGTCCTTGAACCATGTGGCATGTGAATGACAATGATTGAAAATGCCACAGTTTTGTCATAGAGATACAACCTTATATTTGACTTGAACCCCAGATGTATGATCAGATAATCAAGTGAGGCATTAGCCTGAGTTCCGAATGAGTTTTTAAGACAAAGAAACAGGAATGTAAGAACAGATTGGTTAAAGCTGCTTCAGTAACACAACATTCATGGGAACTACAAATTCCAATATTTTACTTTGTACTATGAAAGTCTCTGTTAATTCTTTTTTTTTGGTGGGGAAGTTGCGGGGGGAGACATTGAGGATTGAACTCAGGGAAACTCACTGAAACCCATCCCCAACCCTATTTTGTATTTTCATTTAAAGACAGGGTCTCACTGTGTTGCTTAGCACCTTGTTTTTGCTGATGCTGGCTTTAAACTCACTATCCTCCTGCCTCAGCCTCCTGAGCCGCTTGGATTACAGGCATGCACCACCACGCCGGGCAGCCTCTGTTAATTCTTTATCTCCATTAGTATCACAAACCAAGTTGTTCATATTACATTTATTATTTTGTGTAATTCTCATTGAATCCTACAATGTGGCATTTTTATATTTCTTTTTCTGATGAGGAATATGAGGTTTATCAGAGTTAAATTATTCTTTCAGGTATAGCTCTTAATTAGATGTCTTCATTTTTAGCACTAAGCTCAGAACCTGCCACAGTTAATACTAATAATTGCTTGTTGAAAGAATAAGAACATCAGTAGAGAGCAGCCTAAAATTGATTTAGAATCAGAATCCAGTAAATTCTTCCTGACAAAAGTTAAGAATGTTCTTAAATAAACAGCTGAGACCAAACTGCCAAGTAGGGGCAAGAGTTCTCATTTGGAAGACAGAAAGGGTGCCAGGGATCAGCTCCTCCGAAGGGAAAAATAAAGTGAAAGAGAAAGAAAGAAGCAAGAGTCAGGACACTGGCTAAGCTGTGGGAATAAATGGCACACTGAATTTCAAAAGCTTTAGCCAATTTGTTCAGTAAAGTCTGAGTTTCAGGGAAAAGACCCTGTTAAAGGTGAAAACCTGAGTATGAAGAATAAGTAAATTATTGCACAAATGGAAGTTTCTTTGGATAATCACACACTGTTGGCCCTCTGAGTGTTTCATATTGACACCAGCTTTTAAAAACATTATATTTTAAGTTTCCATAATAAATTGTATGGAAATTAAATTAATTAAATTTCCAATTGAGCAGTTTACACTAAAAGTTTCAGACCATGAAGTTTCTATACATCTTAAAAATTTTTCCCCACCAGTTCTCAGGGCATAAAAACCTCATGAGGTAAGTTTTCGCTTGCCAGTGTACACTGAACTTAAATATCTCCATTTTTCTAATGATTAATAAAAACCACTGTGATTCAATATGCACTTCTTTATCTTAGGAGTCACAAACACATTAACTATTACATTAATTTTGAGGCTACTCCTTATATATTTGGAAGTTCTGAGTGAAATTATCAATAACAAATAATAAACTCTCCTCTACTTTTCTACTCTTCCCATTCTCTTTCCAATTTTATTTTTTTATTGCTACTGATACATTTTGGATCCAGTCTAAAACACATCAAAATTTATTGCCTGCATGACCACCTGGGGAACTTGTTCAAAAAGCCAATTTTTTAAGTTACAGCCCCCAGAAATTCTTATTTTTTTAGGTCTATGATGGTTTCTATCCCTTTTAATCTTCTATACCCTATGCCTGCCCAACTAATGCTGAAGATTTTTAGAGGGTACTTACAAGTAGAGAATCCATGTGGTGTTGGACCAGTGTAGTTAGCTTCTTTTCACTGCTTGCAATTCTCAAGAATAGGTATGGAATATTCTGGAAAGGAATATCCTGAAATAGGGAGGAACTAGTCAGAGCAGCCCAAGCTTTGCCAAGAAACAGGACATGCTTTAATGCTTTTGCCCAACAAATCATATTAACTGGTGTATAAGACCTAGGGTTGCTGCCTTCTGGGTCCTTCAGCTATGCTAAGCTGGGCATGCACAGATGGGCATACCCAGGCAACTTCCGTGAGGTTGGTAACTTTGCGATGAATTTATGCTTCTTCGTCCCTTGATGTCTATTTGTGAGTAATAAACTCACTTTATGTGACTTGCTGTATTCATGAGCATTATACCTCACTAGAATTGGACAAGTTGGTAACCAGTGCACAGTGAACCTGCTTCACCATAAAGTTCTTAAGGAAACATCTCATGGATTCTATCACTAGTACTGCAAAAACAAAAAGAAAACAGTCTATATCTCATTACTATTCCTGCTCTACCAAAGCCCTTCTTTATGTTTTCAAATAATATAGCCTTCAAAGGTATATGATAAATGACCCTGTTGAGCCTTATTGATTTTCATCTACATAGGTAGTTTAGTAGTGGAATTCTAGACTACCTCATGAGGTAAGTTTTTATTTAGATCATTAATGCCCCATAGGTTATGCCTGATTACACCCATCAGATTAACTTCAACAAATAAAGATATGTCTATCCTATAACAAGCTCTCAATGTATACCAGCTAAATAATTGAACAGTTGTAGATGTTGTCAATTATGAATTTTTCTTTGGTGTAGTTTTGACAGTTATTAATCCTCCCTTTGCCTTATTCTCCTCATAGTATTCATCTGTGTGACTTATATACTCTTTATGGTCTGAATGCTTATGTGACCCCCAAAATTCATGCATAGAAACCTAATCACCAAAGTGATACAGTAAAAAATGGAGCCTTTGGGAGGAGTCCTCAGGAATGAGATGTGTGCCCTTAAAAAGAATCTCCAAAGAACTGACTGTCTTTTCTGCACTCTCAGGACACAGCAAGAATGTTCTGTGGATAAGGAAAGAGGACCTCGTCAGACACTAAACATACTAATGCTTTGATCTTGAATTTCTCAGGCTTCAAAACTAAAAAAATAAATTTCTGTTGTTTATAAGATATGTATTGTATGGTATTTTGTCAGAGCACTCTGAAAGGGCTAAGATACAGGGAGTGAGAAGAGATTAGAATAATGGATTGTGTTCATTCCTTCCTCTCACCTCCTGCCTCATTTATATCACATGAATTGTTTTCCCTTCCTTATAGTTATTGGCCTTTCTTTCAGACCACTAGGATTAATATCTGCCTTTGAAAAATTTTGAAGAATAGATAGAACTGAGTAGAAACATAGACTAAGAAAGTATATTAACATGATTGAGCTTTCAATAATCGTAGCAGATGAAAGTTAGAAAACATTGCTATGAAGTAAGATATAATGTATAAAGTAAATATATAAATATTTCATACATTTATATCCAAATATTTGACATAATATTTATTTATTCAAATATTTGGTACAATATTCCATTTATATAGAAAGTAAACATGTAAATTATTTAGAATATAAAATAATTTAGATAAATTTGGGCTAAAGTTTACCTTAGATAATAGAACTTCCATAAATACCAGAGACCATGAGATAAACAAATAGAAATGGAAATATTAAAACCATCAAATAGAGTTGAATACTTACTCTACCCCTCTGTTTTCACTCTTGTTTTTGACTGATTAATCTTCATCTTTCAGATATCAGTTAAGCATGATAACTTAAGAGAGGAGTTCCCATTGCCAATGGTCATGTATTTCATTCTTCCATCCTTTTCCCCAAACCCTGAACCTTCTCCATCTTAGCATTCTTTCCACTTTGTGAACTATGTTTATAAGTCAACTTCCTCTACAGAGAACAGTATGTGTGCAGGGAAAAGCAAGACTTTATAGTGGAGAAAGTTGACGAACACTTCCTCAGCCAAGGGATCAAGGTTAACAACAGTAGGAAATCATTTGATGGTGCATTTCCTTCACAGAAATTCAGAAAAATGGCACTTTACTTCTAGTGTCTTGTTTTTAAGGACCCAATACACCAGAATAATTATGAAGGAAATACACATACACTCAAATATCAATGAGGGGAGTCTATGTAGAAAACAGCTGCCTATGATCCTCAAAGTTGTCTAGATTACCAAGTACAAGATAAGTCTGAAAATATCTCGAAGCCAAGTGGAGCAAAAGGAGACATGAAAGGTGAAGTACTATGCTATCCTTAATACAGGAAATAGAACATTAGCAAAAGTTAAGGAAACATGCATCAAGTATGGACCTTATCTAATAATAACATATAATGTTGGCATATTAATTGTGACAAATGTATCATATTACTGTACAATGTCAACAATAGAAACTAGGTGTGGAGATTTTGGGAACTCTATGTACTAGGATTGCATTTTTCTATAAATATAAACTTAAGAAGAATTTCATTTTTTAAAAATCCTTCAAGGCATCTATCACCTCTTTGGACTCTAAAGTCTCTGAAAGTCAGCCTTTGTCTATTTCAATAACCCACTGGGTTCTCAGTGTATAGCAGACAAGAAGGAACTTGAATAATAATGGTTGAACGAGTTATCAAATGAGTAAGTGAAATAACCGCTTAATAACTGCTTGTGAAAGACTCAAATTCCCTAAAGAAGTTCACATTTTATATGTAAATAGTTTTTTCTCAAACCACCAGTCAGGATGAAAATTAATGCCATCTGCTTCTTGTTCTCCTACGATCATCTGCTCTTGGGTCCTGCAGTCATTTCACTGAATGACTGCCCTAAATATCTCTTTGCTCCCAAAATAATCTCTATACCTCTGAATAATCAACTTCTTTTGCTCCCTCTGCCAAATAAAGTAGATAAATCCATAAAAACCAGGAATAGTTTAGGGGAAGCCCCCATAGGAATAGACATTCAAAGATCCTGGGCTACCTTATGATGTTCTGATGCCAATAAATGACTCCTTCAGGACTCCTTGGCCATGTTCTCATCACATCTGTGATAGTCTTTGAAATAATAATAGAGAATCAATTGAATGAATAAGAATTCTCCTTTAAGGGGGAAATAGTTTCAGAAGTTATTTATTGTGTTTACCTTATGTTAATTTGGGACAGACAGCTTTCTATTTTTAAATCTGCCTGGTGGAAAAGGAGTTTGGGTCTGAGATGGAAATGAGAAACATGATTTTAGAGACTCAAGAATTTTGAGGCATGTTTGGTATGGTAGGCATGATGACACTGCCTGGGTATGACTTCATTGACAACTTCTCAGAAGGTCCTAGGAAAGGTAGAAAGAGTTTAAACATGAAAGAGAAATGGAGTCAAAGACAAGAAGGAGACTAACAAGGAGAAATTATTTTCTACTGTTGATCCTCCTCAGTGAGAGAGGAGGGGAAAGGAAAAATTCTCTTTATATTAACTTTGCTCAGTAATCAAAATAGAGGGATATTATTATTACTATAATTTAGTGATACCACTAATTATCTGGTTTTGAGGGTTGGTTAACTATGAGAACTAAAGTATATTTATAAGGTTATTTCTATGAGAAAATATTCCAAATTCTACAAAATTAATTTAGAGAAGAAGGAACACTTAGAAGTTTGATATTGGATATATATCACAAAGTTACCAATAAACTTTCCCAAGAAGACCCTTAGTAGGCCAGAACAAACAAAAATCCCAGAGTCAAATAATTATTTAGTGCAACATATATACTTATTAAGGCTTTTAATGCTATCCAAATGTTATATGTCTCAAAAACAAAATTATATAATAAAAAGCTGGAGCCCTAAAATTAAATTTTAAGTTTTATATACTGTCTTGCTAGCTTGTTAATCAAGCAAATTAATAGATGCCATTTTTATTGTAACTGTTAACATGTATTTATCATATATATGAATGGAATTATGTGCCCATTCATACATTTAAAATATAGTTTGAGCCAGACACTGTGGCACATGCCTGTAATCCCAGTGGCTTGGGAAGCTGAGGCAGGAGGATTGCGAGTTCAAAGCCAGTCTCAGCAAAAGCAAGGTGCTAAGCAGCTCAGTGAGACACTGTCTCTTAATAAAATACACAACAGGGCTAGGGATGTGGCTCAGTGTTTGAGTGCCTCTGAGTTCATTCCCTGGTTTGCCATATGTAGACACACACACACACACTCTCTCTCTCTCTCTCTCTCTCTCTCTCTCTCTATATATATATATATATATATATATACATACATACATATATAATATATATATACTTTCTATATATATACACATACATAGATATATAATATATATATAGTTTGAATATCAGCTAGAGGTCAAAAACCACTACAAATACATGAATGTTTTGTTATGAATCTGCTGTTTTTTAAAAGTAAATTTAAGGATAACACTATTAATGATTTGTTTTTCATTATTCTAAGTGTTGAAAAATGTATCCTCCCATTTAAATGTAACAAAACCACAACATGGGCTGGGGCCGTAGCTCAGTGGTAGAGCGCTTGCCTAGCATGCGTGAGGCACTGGGTTCGATCCTCAGCACCACATATAAAATAATAAATGAATAAAATAAAGATCCATCAACAACTAAAAAATATTAAAAAAAAAAAACACAACATGCCAATATCAACAATGTTGTTTTGCTTTTCAGATGAGTGATAATCTAGCTTGGAGAAGTAGCAGATCTAAGATTTCATACTAAATTCAGTTTGAATCCACATCTTGAGTATTTATTCTTTCTTATTAATTATCATTATTTTTAAATACCATGTTTAGTATAGAGAAAACTGAGCAGACACCCAGGAGTTTTTCACTAAACTGGAAATCATAATACATATTCATTTTCAATGTCTACTGAAACGTTGCAATGGAAATATGTATTTAAATCAATTTTTTTTCTTTTAAAAATGACTCAATAGGCCAATAATTTATTTATTCCTCCTTTACTTACTGACTTCAGAAATTTTATTATTAATCACCAAAGAATTGGCTGAAGAAGACTTTATCTAAATTGTATAATGCAATTAAATTTAGTGTCAGAAAAAATAACTGAAGTTTATCTTTCTACTGCATATCAAATTATATAAAGTGTTCTTCTTGTCAGCTGGGTTGGTTCTGTTCCCATTGCTTCCTACCCTGCTAAGAATCCACAGAAAACAAGTCATGAGCCAAATGCTCACCACAGGGAACGCATTCCTGCTGGCACTGAAGTAATCTCATATTAGAAGAGGTCAGTTTACTTTCAAATTCATGACATGCCTGTAAGACAGGATGATGATCCTTTCCACACTTACTAGAATATTCTAATGTAACTATAAATCAACATATTATGTGGTAATTCTCTACATAATAACAGATTACCTTAAGAAGGTACTATTTAATAGCAATATTTTTCTAATACATGGAAAATATTTAAATAGTTTAATTTGCACTTTGTGCTTTGGCAAAGCATTCACATTAAAAATGAGTTATCTTCTAGCTCATTTTCTAAGGCAGAATAACCTGTTCCTGAATTACTTAATTACAAATCAATAGATTAGTGATTTTGTATATTTTCCTACTGTATCAAGAGCATGTGTGAATATTTACAAATAAACATGACTTATTTTTCTAATTTTCTGAAACACATTAAATAATTCATATATTTAATACTATAACACTAAATGTTACTATTTTTTAAGGTTTGATTTAATTATAGCATTTATTCTACAAAACATCTTGGACATGTGGATTAATGCCATACCTATAATTTTGCATGACCTGAAAACATGTTGTGGCATAATCAATGAACATGCTCTGTTATCAAGGTTCTTAAAGGTTTACTAAAGCTATTGCATAATGTTATTAGAAGCAACAAATGGCTAACTTTGAGTGGAATATAAAATAATAAATATTTAATGATGAAAAAATACCCTTAGAAATGCATTGGATAAAGTTCTTATCCTTATATAACACAAGATTTTTTATGGATGATTATTGCCAATCTTTGGACTGAAGAGACCCAGATAAATTTACTTAACTGTGCCTACTATGAATGAATGATAAGGGAGTGCCTTGTGACACACAGATTAACTTAATTTCCTGGTATAAATTAGGCCTGTGGGGGAAAAAAGGTAGGACTGTTAGAGTTTTCTCTGTTAGTTCTTAGTTTGATGTTAAGATCATGGCACAGCAACTAGGTTGTGGCTGAAACCAGAAACAATGCATTGAAAAAAATAATCTCATAAACCTTTCAAGAACCTATCTGTCATGAAGGGTCACATCTCTTCTTAGCATCTTTAGCTAGGAATGTGTTATTTCTACCAAAAATTTGCTCAAGGGTCATAATATTTAAATGGGGGATCTGGATCCAAATTTAGTTTGTGATCTTAAATTTCCTCAGCTACATCCTGCAGAATGATGATAATAAGTGTAAAGGAGGAAATATGGATGTGGTTGGCAATATGAAAGACAAGGTAAGGAAGATTTAAGTTTTACCAAATATCTATTTTATATGTACAAAACACACACACACTGCCAGCCATTAGAATTGTATAACTTCAGCCCGGTGCGGTGGCGCACGCCTGTAATCCCAGCACTTTGGGAGGCTAAGACAGGAGAATCATAAGTTCAAAGCCAGCCTCAGCAATGGAGAGGCGCTAAACAACTCAGTGAAACCCTGTCTCTACAAAAAACACAATATAGGGCTGAGGATGTGGCTCAGTGGTTGAGTACTTCTGAGTTCAATCTCTAGTACAAAAAAAAAAAAAATTGTACAACTTCTAGGAAGACTAATCCCCCAAATAAGAAGAATGAGTAAAAGATTTAAGCTTTATTAAAAGACAGAATAAGGGAGTCATAGCATCTATCCAGAGAATTTGTAGTATATAAAAACATCACTGAGTCAAATGGTCAAATGTCAAATGATAGGAAGTCTAAGAGACTATTAAAAAGAACTTTATTAAATAAGGAAAATTTTGGTTAGTCTCAGATATATCAGTGTTTTCTGGTTAACTGAGAGTTTCTTCAATTAATAGTAATTCTACCCGTGCTTATGTAATCTCTTACTCTGGTAAACAAAAATTTATTCAATAATTAATCACTGATGATTTTGCAATTTACTGTATTTTACAGCAAATATTCGTGAATTATTTATTATCACAGTTCTACAGGGCACAGCTGACAAGATTTAAGATCACAAGCTGAATTCAAATCCAGGCTCTCTAATGATTGTGAAACTGGAGCAAAGTATATACTCTTTGAGGTAACTTAAACTTCCTTTTTCTTCAACCTTTTATTTTGTGGGAGGATATAAACACCTAAGATCTATTCTCTGAGTGAATTTCAAGTGTACAATATGAGTTTATTAACTATAGTCACCATGCTGTACATTAGATCTCTAAAATTTACTTTTCCTATAAAACTGAAACTCTGTACATTTTGATTAACATCTACTCATTTCCATTACCCCTATATCTGGCAATCATCAGTGTACTGACTACTTCTATGAATTTCATTTTTTTAGAATCCACATATATGTGAGAACAAGCTGTTTTTTTCTTACTGTATCTAGTTTACTTCACTCAACTAATGACCTCCAGGTTCATCTATGTTCTTGCAAATGTTAGAATCTCCTTCTTTAAAACTGGAAAACATTCCACACCGTGTGTGTGTGTGTGTGTGTGTGTGTGTGTGTTTCAATTTTTTGTGTTTATGCACCCATGGACGGACACTAAGGTTGTCTTCATATTGTGGCTATTGTGAATAATGCTAAAATAAACATGAAAATGCAGATAACTCTCCAAGATACCTGATTTTATTTCCTTTGTATATGTCCAGAAAAGAAACTTTAATCGTCTCATTAATATCAGGATTTTACATATTTTGGAGAATAATTTATTAGACATTTGATGGATTTAAGAAGTTTCTTCTAATTGATAGACCTTTAAAGAAGTAATGATGAGGGCTGGGGTTGTGGCTTGGTGGTAGAGTGCTTGACTAGCATGAATGAGGCACTGGGTTCAATTCTCAGCACCACATATAAATAAATTTAAAAAAATAAAGGTGCATCAACAACTAAAAAAAGTTTAAGAAAAAGTAATGATGAAGAGTAAACTTTAATTGTAATGTAAAAAATGCATAGATGTTTTATTCAGTTTTCTCATTTTGTTTCATTAAGAAAACAAATTAAGTAAACATTCTCAGTAATGATCATAACAATATTGTATCTAATACTTCTGAAGTTTTACTACTCACATGTAGATTTCTACTAATATAGACTTGTTTTTGTGCATGTAATATGAGGTAAGGATCTTTTGAGGTTCTCTTTGGCACTCTGTTTTGAGACACATTTTTAACCTCTCTCATTCATATATCTGTTTAAAAGCGGGACCGATTCCTATGTGATCTAGTGACAACCTATTGATGGCTGGGTGGAAACACAGAAAAAAAATTGAAAGAAAGGAACAATGTTTTTCGTTTTTCTGCATTAGGACACGTCTCCTGAACAGCCACAACTCTTCCACAAGGTGAGATTCTGCAAGACAAGTCCAGGATGTTCATCTCCTGCAAGGCAGTGCATGTCCCTCAGCTTCTTTAACCCAGCCTCCTCCATCCTTCTCTCTGATGGCCTCCTGTCTTAATTTTTAGATTGCCTCAATTGTTCCCATTACTGTATCAGTTCTCACTATCATGTGAAACTAATTACAACTTTAAATTTAATGAAAATAAATTACATTGTAATTGTTTTCTGTTTTTATTGAAATTAAGAAATGTTTCCCCTTTATCTTTTTCTTGTTTTTCAAAAGATTTTACAAAAGTGAAACCCATCTTTCACTGTAGTTACACTCTGCTTAGTAATAATTTTTATATAATCCCTTTTTATTTTCATATTTCTAATAAATCTTTATTTTTCCATCATTTTGAAATGGTTTATTTTTTACATATGAAATTCATAGTTAATTTGTTCTAACACTTTTAACATATTCCATTATTTTGTTATTCTCAAAATAGTAAGTAATACCTACATTCCCTAGTGCATCAAGGATTTATGTCTCTTTTGTTCACAGACCTCTGTAGAGTATGCATATCAATGTCAGAGAAATAGCAAGAATCTGGCAAACATTTGAATATTGGATAAATAAAAATTTGCTGTTCAAAGGTTGGCTGCAGTCTAATTGCAATTCCTTTGTAAATAAACTGTTTTCTATTGAACAGTTTTAAAAATTTCTTCTTTTTATTTATTTTTTTGTCTGTTTCTTTGGTGTATTGGTGTGAATTTATATTTATCCTGCTTGATATTCAGGGTACACATTTAACTAGGAATTAATTTCCCAACTTTTAAAAATTATATTATCCTGCTAAACTCTTAGTAATTATCTCTTTAAATATTACAGCTCTGAAATTTTCTACATTCTCTGGAACTCTTATTTGAAAAATGCAAGCACAGTCCATTCCTTCCTATATACTGCTTACTTTGCCTTTAATATATTAATATATTTTATATAATTATTTTTCTGTGATAAATTTGGAGTTAATTGCTAAATATATTTCAATTCAATATTTACTTCCTCACAGGTAACTAGACTGAAAATTATCCTTTCTGCTAAGTATTGATTTCATCGTTTATATTTTCATTCCTATCTGTTATTTTTTATGACTAACTCTATTAGTTCCATAATTTATTTTTAATAGTTTTCAATATTGCTTTAAGCTTGCTAAATATGTGTTTTAAATAGTTTTCAGACTCCCACCTACAGATAAATCTAAAATCAATTCCTATCCCGTTGTTGATTCTTACAGGATACATTTTTAGCATTTTATTCCTTCATGTGTTTTGTTAATTTTGGTTCACAGACCTATTTGGAGTACAAAGTTTGTTTTGTTTTGCTTTTATTGCTTTTTTTTTTCCACTTTCCTTCCACAAAGTCATCCATCTGGCAAGTCCCCAGTCAAGAAGGAAGCCTTCTATTTAGAGTTATTGCTCGTCATCATGAAACTAGTAGGGGTTTTGCTAAGTTGAGTTTTCAAGACTATGTTTTTCTTCCTGTCTTAGATTATCCTGCATCCAAAATCTCTACAAAGCACTATATTGGTGGTCATGTTATTTATCACTAACATTCCTGAAATCTACAATCATTTAACTTTATCAGTGAGTCTGGCTCCAGTATCCCATATATTGTATATATTCTAGTTATCTGTTTTCTGGTCTCCATTGCAAGTCTCTGGCCTGAGTTTTAGACTCTTGTTCTTCTTGTTCTGCACTATTTTTGAATCATGGAGTTACATTTCTTTTGATCAAAGAATTTTTTTTATTTTCTAGTTTGTTTTTATATTTCATTAGATACTGCTTTGTTTTTTTTGAGAAGGTCGTGTATTCAAGTGGGAAATGACAGATCTGCATTGAGTAAAATATATTATAACTTAGTTTTTAATATCTTAAAGTCTTGATTGAGAGGCCTCAGAATAACTAAGAATAATTCTTTGAACATTTATCATATGTCTAGCAATGTTCTAAGCACCACAACTCAATACTAATAACAACTTATTATATATATATACACACACATACTATACACACTCACATACACACACATCTTTTCTTATTAAAGCAAGTTTAAAAGGAATCCCCATTATTTTCTGCCAAGCATCCAAGAATCAGCTTCATTCTAAAGATAAAATTGAAGGGTACAGTAATTTCAAAGAACTTTTCAAGGTCACACAGTTTTAAGTTTCAGAAGGAAGATTCAGAACCAGGCATTGTGATGTACTTAACAATTTTTCTAAGTCAAACAGCAAATGTTTTGGTAAACTCTAAAATCTACACTGTCATTAGGCAGAAAGTAAGCATCAATTGCCTTATTTTGGAAGCTTTTATTTGTTGTTCATATTGTGACAAATTTTATTATATTTTCTATAAACTGTTTACAACCTAGTTTATGCCAACATTGCTAAGCCTCTTTAACAGAGGTTGAAATAGGGGTAACACAATTCTGTATATGCCTAGAGGAGAATAAGCTTTTTCTACTTAACTTCATCTCCTGATGCACATTACTTGTGGGATGGCTGACTATTAGAATGAACAAATTCCACTTCCAGCTTTGTGAATTCATATAAAGGATGCCTGAAGGTGAAGGTGAGTTATGCAGTACATTCTGAAAGCATAAAACTTTGTATGAGTCCATTTCTGACATGCATGGGTTCGACAGCCTGGGAGTTCATGTATTATACATAGATATACAGCCTCCAGTCCTAGTAACTACTTTCTGGGTGAATGACAACTATGAACACATTATCTATCACAGACTTTCACATAGTATATAATGAATGGATTTCAAGGAAGGTGACCAAGCCCATACATGGTTTATGGGCTTTCAAAATCCTGAAGTTCAATTAATGTGCAAAGTAGTATAATCATTATATTCCTTAGGCTAATAATATGCCATTGAAATATTCAAGTTGTATCAAAATGAGAAAGGAATATAAGTTAGAATAATATCCATTTTCAGTCTTCTAAACTACTTCACTGTTTGACTTCAGGCACATTACTGCACACACTTGATGTCCACTTTGTTTGTAAATTACAGTCTTTGACCTTTATTCACAAATTATAGTTTTTTAGAACTACTTAAAAAATACTTATGTGAAATTATGTTAAAAGATCCATGCTCCAAGATATCTGACATCAAAGAGTAGATTAAGGTTTTTTCCAGTTCGAAAATTTAAAAATTTGTTGTATTTCTTATTTAAAATTTGATAAGGTTGGCAAACATATATCCAAATGCGCAGAGTATCTTTTACTGGTGTTTTGAACTAAATATAATCATTATGATACAATGAAGATTTTAATTATGACTGATAAAAATTTGGGAATTCATCATTGAAAAGGGTTGATAAAAT
Source organism: Geosciurus inauris (assembly GCA_004024805.1). Taxonomy (NCBI): domain Eukaryota; kingdom Metazoa; phylum Chordata; class Mammalia; order Rodentia; family Sciuridae; genus Geosciurus; species Geosciurus inauris. The sequence goes on from PVHX01018118.1 coordinate 24,668, forward strand.
ATTTAAAATTGATGAAAACATAAAAAGGTTTGCTAGCATTTGCCTAGCATAGGAATAAATATATAGAATAAAAAACCAAAGAGGATGTAGGTAATTACCAGTTCAGGGCTTGTTTTCCAAAGGAAGGCTTGTAATAGGTTTTTGGGGGGCCATAATAGAAAAGCATTTTCAAACACAGGGAATTGCTGAAGAAACTGAAAGTTTTTGATCAAAGATCAAAGTTCTTGATCAAAGCTTTTTGTCTAAATCATCTTTGGTTTTGCACATAAAACTTCATATATACAACTTACATATTTCTATATGAACTTACATATATATAATACTCACAAGCCTTAGTTGCCGTATATATACAATGTCTTTTGATTTCTACTGTTGGAATGCACACAGGCACACATGCGCACACACACACATATATTGAAGTATCTTCTATTATAGTGGAGAAATGGAAGCAAGGGCTTTCTTTTATACTGCTTGACATTTTGCTAAGGAAAGAAGCTAGAAAGTTAAACAGATAATGGCCAAAAATCTTCAAAAAGTGTTAATGCAACACTAAAAATTCATGTTCTTCAGAAATGTAAAGTATTAACAAAACTATAACCTTCAAAACTTAATAAAATTTTATTTATAGTTATGACAAATGTCCAAACCCTGACTTAAACAAAGATGCCTTAAGTAAACATAAGCATGTAACGCTTAGGGATATGTAAGCTCAATATTTAAAGATGTCAACGGTTCCAAATTAATTACAAATTAAGTGCAACCCCAAGACAAATCTCAGCAGATTTTTTTAAACTGACAAATTGAATCCAATTCATAATTTGTAAAAATTACAATAAGAAAAGTCTATGCAAACCTTTAAAAATACTGTTGGAGGCTCAGAATGTCAAGCATTATTATAAAGCTATACTCATTCAGGTGGCATGGTACCAATGCCAAGATGGACTCATAGGAAAGAATATAGGAACAGATCCACACATCTGAGTTTTTTCACAAATGATTTTGCAATACAGTAAAGAAACTGTGAATGTGGCCTTTTCAATATATGTTGTTGAAATCTCTACTTCTCTTTCTCTCTTTAAATTTTCAATTTTTCAGGCTTTTAGGAAGAGTAAACCAATATAATTATAATGATCATTTATACAAAAACACTTTGAAAAATGAAAGCAATATAAAATGCATGATATTATAGTTGTGTTATTGAGAATTTTTAAAGCAGCATAAATCAGAAAGTATGTACAGGGAGGTTCTAGTAAGCAAGCAATCATTACTGCATATTTCTCTATGATTTAATATATGGTAAATTTTATGAGGTTATTTTAATCTCGTATCCTAAATTCATAATTAACTGATGTTCTTGCTTTGGCATATTTAAAAGAAAATTTCAACACAAAATATGTACATCATTTATAAATAAAGTACTACAAAACTTATATTAAAAATTTCCAGTTTCTTGCTCTAAATTAGTCCACCTTTTTATTCCTATCCTTAATGATAACCCATTTCAAATCTCTGGCCGTTTCTCTCAGTATTTATTTCTATAAAATCAATAGCATGCATCCTCCCCTAGTTTTCACTTTGTAATTTTATACATTATTGTTTATCCAAAACGATGATGCTTCATTCATTTTCCCAGGGACAAACTAGCAAATGAAAAACAAAAAAGTATGAAAGACTCTATTCCAGGCTATGCAATAGGAGAGAGAGACCAGAACTCAGGCTAAATTCAACTGTATTGAAAGAATGATCTGATTTTTTTTTAAGATTTGAGATGGGGATCCTAGGTCATTTATGTTTGTTAATCTGTCCTATCAGAAGGAAAAGTAGATATCTACTATTTCTATGAAATTAATGTATAGTCATCCCTGGGATATGAGACAGGCAAGCTACTTTAAAATATTTTTATATCTCAAGTGGCAGAGAAAAATTTACAATTATAAGGTTTTGAAATTTATTGTATAACAAAAAGAGGCCAGGAAAAAGGCTGTCTAAAGATTGGTGAATCACACTGGGTGCAGTGATGCACAACTGTAATCCCAGCAGCTCAGGAGGCTGAGGCAGGAGGGTTGCGAGTTCAAAACCAGCCTCAGCAAAAGCGAGGCCCTAAGCAACTAAGTGAGATCCTGTCTCTATATAAAATACAAATGGGGCTGGAGACTTGGCTTATTGATCAAATGCCCCTAGGTTTAATCCTCGGTAACCCTCTCCCCGCCAAAAAAAAAGATTGGTGAAGCTGAGCAGAACGTTAAGGCCATTTTGGTCAATGTATATCACAACTGTTGCATAGATCTATATTCAGATGTTTATAACTGAATTTAAGTTTATTCAGTCTAAGGATTATCTCATTTTGCATTTTCCTCCCCAGAAGAATATTGCTTTGAACTTATATAATGGTAATAAGCATAACTGATATGTATGAATCCAGGTCATATGCTATAGGTACAAATCTCACTTACATGCATCAAAAACAAGATAGGAGTTATCCTGATACAGAAGAGATGAGTTGAAGGCTGAAAGAACTTAATTTGAAAAAGATCATACTGCCCTATGGAACAAAATGTCTTGCTTTCCCTTAAATGGGCAATGCTCTTATATCACTACCTTTGTACATTCTGTGACCTGACTCAAAACCTTCCAGTCCTTGAATGCAGACACAGTTATGCTTCTATGTTAGAACAAGTGAAAATATCTGTCCTAAGTTTTCTCCATTCCTATTATCCAGAGAACTTCAGCTTACTTCTCTTGCTTCTGCTTAACACCCTCTAAATTCTTACAAAACCCACAGTTTCTAAGTTGTGCCTGGCTACTCTCTCCTAGGGAACCATAGGCCCTAGAGCCTTTATAATTTATTTCATCTATCACCACATCATCAGGTATAAGAAAAGCCTATCTTATACATTAATACTGATATAAATATTGAAACTATATTACATATTAATATTAATGAAAAGTATTAGGTCATGTTTCTGAACAAGGGTCATGTTCATTTCATTTGAGATGATAAAATTTCAGCAGACTGATGGCTCTTCATTGAAATAAGGAAGGCTGATCTCCAATCACATTATGAAATAATTCAAGAACTAAAAAATAAAATGGTAATAAGCATAACTGTGTATACTGAAAGAAATTTTTATGACTGAGATGAGGATCCTAGGCTAGCTGTGTTTTTTAATTGGTCCTATGAGAAGAGCTCAGATAAATGATTAAGTTGCCTCCTTATGTATGTATATGTACATTCTCATAATATATCACTTCCATTATTTGAATATTTTCTGAAACATTTAGTACTAGTCTGAAAAAAAATCAATGAATTTTTCAGAGCATTCTGTTAATAATACTCCTGCAGGAAACAATTTCAGTTTCCATATCATTATAGATTGTAAATTCTATGGTGTTTAAATTGTCAAATATATGGTTGAAATATAGTGATTTGAATCATTTTCTAACATTTACTGCCTCAAAGGATGTTTCTATGGTAATGTGATATAATAACATGAATATAATTTGAATCAAATAGCAAAAGATGAAACCAAATCCATCTACACTGATATTATTATGACTTCAATCATGGCCCTTTTCATTTTTATTTTTTATTTTCATTTTTGGAGTTTTTAAAAAATTCTGTATATTTTAATTTTGATTATTGAATAATGATGACAGTTATACTTAAGTATACTCTCCTTTTATGTGATTTGTTAAATTCATGTAGATGAAGAAAAATTTTTACTTATGTCTGAAGTTGTACCTCACTAGGGATAGTTAATACAACTATTGCCATATATTAACCAAGTTAATAGGCAGCTGCTTAAATCATCTGTACCTCTTTTATTGCTAAAATTCTGATGAAATATACTACCACATCATTTGCTATAAACAATTTATGAGCTAAAAGATTTGGAGTACTGAAAAGTGAGCCTGGCATAGAGTAAACACTACAGAAGATTTTACTCTTGATTTTTTTACAGGAAACTTTTGACTTAACACACATTGGTGAATACCTCTATCTGTAAATTTTCCCATCCTTCATTTAGAAAAAAATTCCCAAGTAAGTTCTTGAATATTTGAAATCAGATACGAATAATATTATTAAAAATTTGCAGTTGTATTTTGTATAAATCGTATTTTCTATTTTTCATTAGTCTACATTATTTACAAACACATATAATTGCATATACATATACTTGTGCATACACACACACACACACATAAAGTACACATAATCTCCATAGGTACTCAGATAAAAATAGAGGGATAGTTTATACAACTATTGCCATATATTAGCCAAGTTAATAGGCAGCTGATGTGAGATATTTTGAATGATATTTAAATAACACACATAAATATTTATGATATTTGTACTTTTAACTACTTAAAATATTTTATACTAGCTACTTTTTTTAAAGATTCGGAATAGTTTTAGTTCCACTAGAAAATTGAAGGGAAGATATAGAATTATCCCATATACTTCCTGCCCCTCACATGCTTAATCTTCCCCTTTATCAACATTCCCCACCAAAGGACTACATTCACCACAATTGATGAACCTATACATAATTATCACACAAAGTCCATAGTTTACATTAGATTTTCCTCTTGTTTTGGTAAATGCTCCAGAGATGAACAAATGTATAATGACCTATCCATTATTATAATACCATACAGAGTATTTTCATTACCCTAAAAGTCCTCTTTGCCCTTCCTATTCATCCCTCTGTTCTCTCAATCCCTGGAAGCCACTGATGTTCTAAATGTCTCCATAGTTTACCTTTTCCATTACTTTTTTCCAGATTATATTGTTGGAATCAGAGTATAGAGCCTTTCCAAATCAGCTCCTTTCAGTTAGTGGTGTGTGCTTAAGTTTCCTACATGTCTTTTTAGGACTTGATATTTCAATTCCTTTTGGTACAGTGTAAGTATTCTACTGGCTGGATATACTACAATTTTCTTATCATTTTACCTAGGTAAGAACATCTTCAACATATTTGTTATTTGGAAGTATTGGCAGTTATGAATAAAGCTATTGTAAACATCTGTCAGTTTTGTTTAGTTATATCCAAATCCTTTGGGTAAATACAAGGAAGACTTACCATAATGGCTTCATTGTCATGAATGAGAGTAGTGCCCTTGTAAGAGGTTGAAGGGACCTAACCTTGTCCTTATACATGTGGGGATGAAGCAAGAGAAGCTATCTATGAGGAATAGGCTCTAATCAGAAACCCAGTCCAATGGCCCTTTAATGTTAGACTTCCCAGACTCCAGAACTATGACTGACAAATTTGTATTATATAAAAACCATTCAGTCTAAAGTATAGGAGCCTGAAAAGATCAAAATAAAGTATAACTGCTGGATCATAGATTGTGTACCTTTAGTTTTCTTTTTATAAAATTTATTTTTAATTGTTCTAATCAGTTATACATGACAGCAGAATGCACATCAATTCATTGTACACAAATGGGGAACAGTTTTTCACATTTCTGGTTGTACACAAATTAGGGTCACACCATTAGTGCAATCATACATGTACATAGGGTAATGATGTTCATCTCATTCCATCATCTTTCCTCTCCACATGCCACCTTCCCTCTCCTTTCTCCCCTTTGGCAAATTCAGAGTTCCTCTACTGTTCCCATGACACCCTCCTGCCCACTTTATGGATTAGCATCCACTTATCAGAGAAAACATTCAGCTTTTGTTTTTTTGGGATTGGCTTACTTTGCTTAACATGATATTCTCTAACTCCATCCATTTACCTGAAAATTCCATAATTTTATTCTCTTTTATTTATGAGTTGTATTTCATTGTGTATATATACCACAGTTTCTTTATCCAACCATCCAATCATCTATTGAAGGGCATCTGGGTTGGTTCTACAGTTTGGCTATTGTGAATTGTGCTGCAATAAACATTGATGTGCCTGCGTTACTGTAGTAGGCTGTTTTTAAGTCTTTTGGGTATAAACCAACGAGTGGGACAGCACAATTTTCCAAAGTGGCTGTACCATTTCACATACAGATCAGAAATGCTTGAGATTTCTTGTTTCTCCACATCCTGGCCAGCATTTGTTATCAGTGTTATGGAGTATGGCCATTCTAATATGTTTGAGGTAGCATTCATCGCTTTCTTTTAACCTGAAATTCCCTGATGATGTATGATGCAGAATATCTTTTTATATGAACATTTCCCATCTATATATCTACTCTAGTGAGGTGCCTATTAAGGTCTTTGGCTTATTTTTTAATATAGTTGTTTTCCTATTGGGTACTGAGAATTCTTTGAATATTTTGAGTAAGAGTTCTTTTTGGGTAAGATATATATTTTGTAAATATTTTTTTCTTAACCTGTGGTTTACATTCTCATTCTCTTGGCATTGGAATTTGTAAAGAAGATTCTTTAAATTGTAATAAAGTCCAGTATAATTTTTTTCATCTAAAATATTATATGTAACCAAGCATGGTGGCACACATTTTTAATCCCTGTAACTTGGGAGGCTGAGGCAACAGGATAGCATGTTTGACAGCCTGAGCAAACTTGTCTTAAAAAATAGATGTTAGAAAAATTGGTTCAGTACATAGTACTTGCTTAATATGTGCAAGGCCCTAGGTTTAATATGCAGTATTAAAAATATAAAAAGTTTTAAAGCATTATATCTAAAGTGGTGTTGTTTCTAAAATATCATTACTAATAGTTTTATACTTTTCTATTTAGGTCTGTGATCCATTTTGAGTTAATTTTTGTGAAGGTTATAGGATCTGTATCTACATTTATGTTTTTGCACATGGAGTTGAGTTGTCCCAGCACAACTGGTTGAAAGAAAAGCTATCTTTTCTCCATTATATTACTTTCCCTCATTTGTCAAAGATCAGCTGATTACATGCCCCCAGGTCTCTTTCCAGGCTTTCCATTTTATTTCATTGATCTGTTTGTTCATTCAACATCACCATTGTCTTGAAAACTTTAGGTTTATAAGTTTACTAAATTTTTGAAAATGTATTGCTTTTCTATTCCAAACATTATTAATATGTTAAATAGCACTACCAGACAGTTTTCCTTGAATCAATTTTTCTTGCTCCATAATATATTGTGAACCAAATTATAAAATTGAGCATCTAGAGCACCCTACTTGTCCTCAATGGATGATGATGATGATGATGATGATGATGATTATAATTATAATGTACTAGGGGCATTCTACAACTGAGCCATATCCCCAGCTGTATTTTGTATTTTATTTAGAGACAGGGTATCATTTAGTTGCTTAGTGAGGCTGGTTTTGAACTCTCAATCCTCCTGCCTGAGCCTCCCAAGCCACTGGGAGTAGAGGTGTGCACCACCATGCCCAGCTCAAAGAGTTATTATTTATTAAAAGAATCCAGGTAGCCTCATATGTATACAAAGTTATTGTGTTACCTGGAATTATTTACATATCAATGCAATTGTTTAAACATTTACATAATCCAATTTTACTTCCAAATATGAGACATTTGTACATAACTTAACAGCTCTTAATTTTATCAATGATATTTCTAAACTGGTGTGCACAATAATCTGATTCAACTTCCAGTAGTTATTATTACACACAAACACTAATTGAAAAATTAATTATTCAATCAAAGAATAATTTACAGAACATGCACAATATTAAAGTATCTAAATTGTGAGTGGTTGATATTTTAACACAGAAGTATAGATATTTTATTTCCCAAAATAAACATTATTGTTCTTTTACTAATGAAGTCAATAGTTAAGTAGCAGTAACAATAGAAAAAATAAATTTTAAGCAAAAGATAAAAATAATAGATCATGTTATTTTATAAAATTGTTTCTTAAAAATGTCTGTTCATAATGTGAGAGGTATATTGACAAAATATTGTATCATATTGGATTGTGTGCATTTGAAGAGTTTAGTCTGTAATCTATTATTTAATTTTTGGCACTAGTGTTTACCTGAGTTATTTTGCTTTGGGGAGAGTCAACGGGATCCTGTTCTTTTCATGCTTAAAAGCAATCCTGCTGCCAACAAACTGTTCAATAATATATAATGATATAGTGCAACTAGCATTGCATTTTAGGAGCCTGCTAACTATAGATATTTGAAGTAAATTAAAGTTAAAACATTCCAAAGAGTGGGCATACTTATAATTCTTGACCAATTATTTCCTATCTGATAATAAGGTGCAGTTTCAATTTTAAGAATGCACTTGTGTCTGTGAGCCTCACTTATGTCATGACAAAGTCAAGCATTCAAGAATTATGTTTGTACATACAGGAGATACAAGGTTCAGGAAATAAGGATAAGAGACCATTAATATGGAAGGTTCTTAGAATTGTCTATAATTATTTTAAACAGGGGATTTTAAAGCTTGAATCTGCTTATTTTAAAAACATATATATAGATGTACTCTAATGATTATGTATTTCAGAATACTTTTTCATTAAATAAGTGAGAATCAGATTACTAGGATATAGTGTTATATAAAGATTTCCCTATTCCAACACATGTAGTGTTCCCATTTTGACTGAAAAATCAGAGCTAAAGAATAGCATTATCTTAACTGTCACCACAGTAGATTAAGGGACATGGTTCACTGTAGATTATTAATTAATGAGGGCCATTTTGGTAGTATGTCAATGAGAGTCACTACCAACAAAATGGTAGAAAATATTTGGGGTACATTTTGTGCTCATTGTGACTGGGTTTTGACTTTGAGATATTTCCTATAAGTCATCCTGCTTTCTTATTTTGTCCATATTATAATTCACTCACTAATGTTATCAAAAAGTAAACCCTTTCAGATATATATGGAACACAGTTGGTACCAAATAGTTTTGTTTTATTACCTGAACCTACAGATGAGTGAAGAAAAATTTATATATATAATGAGTTGAATGAACTTTATTCCTATTACATTATGCTGTCACATTCCTTGCAAAAGAAATAATCTTGGATGGAGCTTGTTGAGTAGATTAGATGACTAATATGTTTAGGATGTGAAATATTTATCACTGTATATACCACTTTATTCAGATTCCTTTACAAGCAATTTGAATATTCTCAAATATTCACCCAGGAGTATAGGAAATTATTACCAAGAAAAATGTCTAAGAATTTGAGAAAAGTTATAGTAGTTTCAGGATTCATCACTTTCAATCATTTGGAGCATGAAGATTAAATCACCATAAAACATTGTAATAAAAAATGAAGGGAATAAAGATTATATACACAGTAGCCCAAACATGTCTGCAATATTTAATTTTTTCACATGTTGGTTTTGAGTTATTTTTAAAAGTATAACACAACTCCATAACTGTATGATCAGACATTCCTTGCTTTTCACATTGAATTATTTTTGAACAAATGAGATGCCTTATATTCTGCAGAGGTACTTTGTAGAAAGTTCTGTGTAAGAGCCACTTGTTAAACAATTTTCTGAAATGGCTGTTGAATCATTCCAATGAGATCTGATGTAATCAAGTATGCTATTTATCAAAATTCTAAAGAAAATATAGCTAGTGTATATATGGTCATTCAAGAAATAATCACCCTCTGGTATAAGTCTGTTAAGATAGAATCCCAATAAATACAAATGTATACATGAAAGTCCCAATTTAAAAAAATCTATATTTTACACAAATTTTGTATTAAAAATATCCATGAATGGGTTGGATGGGGGAAGTGTGCCAACAAGATCATCTTTCATAGTAATTTGACAATGGTTACAAATGGCATCAAATCATGTTGACCTTCAAATCAATTTTCTTCAGAAGTACAAATAAGCTTAACTCAGATAGTTCCTATTTTGGAATGACAAAAATAGTGTATCATAAACTATGTTTGAAAACTGTCAATTTGTTTGTATGAATAAAATAGTGTGAGTATACTTTATTTTTCACTTTGGCACTGGGCTTGTATGCAGTCACTGCCCAGGACACAGACAGGAAAGCTAAAGCTCAGGGAAGTGAATTAATGCCATGATCATCTATCAATTTTTTAAAAAAGAATAAGCCCTATTTTTTCTAATTTCAATCCCAAGATATGCTAATAAATACTTAACTATTTAGATGTGTGTTGAGATTTCATAATTTAAGCATCTCTGTTTTATGCCCAAGTGGAAAAATAATTACACACATTAGAAATTTGAGTAGTGGAAATGTGCTAGGTTATGGAATTGGAAGCTTGTTTGTTGTTGATCAATTAGAAAAGGGTCAGCATGGTGTTTAAATAAGATTGACTTAATCAGATTGAAATAATGATTTAAAATATGAAGCCAAGACACACATATAGACATTGCTCATTTTCTGGTTGTTAGCAATTCCTGATAACCTTAGGAAGACCTTGATTTGATTCCCGGAAATTAATATATCCTCTTGGCAGGCTCTGGCATCCCTGGTGAGACTTTAGCGAAGGTGCGGTGACACATTTGCTGACATCAGAAATAAAAACACCTCATAAAAATTAGAGATAGTTAAGAAGATGATAATGTAGACTGTCAGAAATGTAGTTTATGATTTTGTATACTCAGTAATTTACCTTCAACCTATTATACACTTATAAAGAGATGAGCATTACCATAACTTCTAAATCTTACTATAACTTCGTTTGAAATGAATTTTAGAAAGATATGGTTATTATCAGAATCAAAGGGACTACAATTTTTAATAATGATTTATGCTCAATTTTTTTGTAATTTAAGATATACATAATGATTTTCAAATTAAACATCCATTAAAGCATAAAAAAGGTGTGAGAAACATTCATTTGGGCATTATTTAAATTGTTATCAGGTATGTATTTTTAGGAAAAACTATAATAATATCCTCTAATATTAATAGCTATATAAAATACATAATATAATACTAACATAATTTGTGTGTGTGAGACAGAGAGAGAGAGAGAAATAATTTATGTCACTAAGGTAGTTAGGGAGTACATGAGTTTGTGTATATAAAGAATTTAGAACAGTCTTGTAAGCAGTAATAACTCAGTAAATGTTAATTATAATCGGTATTACATGCATGGTACAAATCTACTAGTGTTCATATTTAGCCCTTATGCTGGCCTATTATACTTGTTTGTACTTTCTTTAAGTAATAAGCTAAGTCCTAAAGGATATGACTTTTGTTGACCTTTGTTACCCTTTGTAGCACTCAGTGTGATTAGATTCCTAATTAGTAATGTGCTAGTTTTAAGTCTAATACTTTTTATCATTTAAGTGAAAAGTTGGTGTATACTAATAATGACCCACCCAAAAATTTGCAGTCTACACAAATACAGCAGTTATTTTAAGACATGAATCACAAGAGGACAGTTTGCTTAGAAGACCTTTTCATTCCCTATAGTGAAGTGTTACACTCATTCCCAGGTGGACCTCTTCTGTTTAAAATAATCAAAATGTTGTCCCACTATGTTATACAGATGGGCAGGAATGTAGAAAAGCATTTGGCATAAAATCACATTATATATGCATACATTTTGTGGAAAGTTTTCAAATATAATGAAGAATATTTGGATTGATTAGGGAAAAAATCTGCTAGATATTAAGAAATAATTGAAAAATAGCATTAAAAACAGAAAAATTCAAATAGACTGGAAAGAGTAAAAGCATAACAATTTATTTATTGTTTAAACTGAACAAGTCAAATAAAGAGCTAGGAAGAGAAACTGAAGAGATAAAGAGAATGGAGACAGAAGATAAGGCAGTCTCTCTTCAATTTGCACAAGATTCAGATCTTGTCCATATGGTAATTTTAAATCAAATGATTTGAACTGTTTGGGAATATCAAAAATGTCAGAACTAACTTTTACTATTTATCACCACTATGATCTTTCCCATGCAATAGTGATATTTTCAAACAAGATAAAATTCATATTAACAGCACAACAGCAAAAAGATAGACACAGGTAACAACAGAATTCTATAAAATTAATTTAAATTAAAATTACTTATTTTTGCTGTTATTATAAATGTTTTTCTATTTCATTTTTTGAAGAATATTAATTTATTTTCTTCATTTCATTCTCTATAAAGTAAACACAACTTGCAATTCATAAGCATAATTTCCGACTTCCTTTCTTCTCTAGTAATCATACCACAATTGATTGGTTTTGTCCTTATTTTCACATTTACCTTTAAAATGCCCCTTATTTATTATTTAGCAATTTGTTTCTTATTTTGCCAATTTTACTCTATTTCATGCTATTTGAGTTTGTATGTAATTTTATCTCTCAACCAAAATTTAACAATATTAATTATTATAAAAGACAGAAAAATAAAAATATCTCTTAAAATGATTTTTAAAAAATTCTGTTAATCATTCTTACATTCCCATCCATACCATTCTGCTGTATTGTATCCAGTATTAGGCATGGATAAGGAAATGCAACATATCATAGGAACATCTTTATCATATTACAGAAATTGAAAGTAGAGGAAAACACGAAAAATACAAGAAAAGTAATATATTTTGTAACACACCTAATTTTTTTAAAGTATGGGAAAAACTTTTCTCTTATGCAAAATGCAAGAATTGACTAGATTCTAGAGATAATATTTACACAATAGAGTGAAGAAAAAAGAATAATTGGACAAAATGTTTACTTATATTTGCTAATGGAATTTTCCAATTTATTGAATTAGTCAGTGACAATATTTAGTGAGAAAATTTGATGGCAGAATACTGCAAATATGCCTTCCTTTGTTTCTCACATATCATAATATTTATAAAAACATTATGAATATAATTTGAAATAAAAAAGTTTCTACTCACTTCTTATAAGAGGTCTGATGTATTCTATTTCTTGCTTTCTTGGGTTTACTCTTTCTTTCAGGTTAGAAAACTGATATTTTAAGGAGTTCCTCAACCTGTTTCCTTGGATGATCCTTTCATCTGCTCTCTTGACTTGACTGGGCTAACTTATACTCCATGGCTATATTCAACCCACAGTATATTTAGTTTTTTTCCTTGACTGCTGCTTCTCTATATATAGGCTAGCTCAAACAGCATAATACAGTGTAAGTAAAAATTGATACTTTTAGTTTTCTTCAGAAACTCAATCAAAATCAATCCTCACCAAGCACACAGCCAATAGTTTGCTAAGTGTGATTGACTTTGCATCTACAGATACTCTCAGATTCCTCCTTTGTCTTTACTCTGCTATTTTTCTGCATCAGATACACTTAATTTCTACTCAGGCAACTATAATGACTTCCTAAAATAAGCATTTCTGCATGCATTTACTACTTTTTTGGTCTTTGTTCTAATATTTTACTAATGTTTTATGTGAAAATAGCACACACATTCCACCAGTATTTTTGAGTGCCTACTGTTTGATGATCACATGGTAGGAACTTTCCATGCTCCTCACAGTCGTGTA
>PVHX01018119.1:0-24686 GCA_004024805.1 Geosciurus inauris
TTGGTACCGGGGATTGAACTCAGGGGCACTCGACCACTGAGCCACATCCCCAGCCCTATTTTGTGTTTTATGTAGAGACAGGGTCTCACTGAGTTGCTCAGTGCCTCGCCCTTGCTGAGGCTGGCTTTGAACTCGAGATTCTCCTGTCTCAGCCTCCCTAAGTGCTGGGATTACAAGCGTGAGCCACCGCGCCCGGCTCCCCTGCTTTTTATAACAAAGAGAATTTATGTGTTACTTGTTTAAATTTTATTTTAAAAAATTTAAGGACTTGGGGGGCTGGGGTTGTAGCTCAGTGGCAGAGTGCTTACCTAGCATGTGTGAGGCACTGGGTTCGATCCTCAGCATCACATAAAAATAAACAAAATAAAGGCATGCTGTCCATCTATAACTACAAAAAATTTTTTCAAAAAAAATATTAAGGACTGGGAGGTAGCTCAGTGATAGAGTGCTTACCTAGTATACATGAGGCCCTGGATTCAGTCCTCTAGAAGGCCCCGCCACCCCCACCCCAAAACAAAGTTTAAAAAATTTAGTCCTTTATCTGGTCAATAATTAATATATATGACATATGTCTACTCCCTTTAAACAAATAGAAAAGCTGCATTAAATATCAAATTATATATATATTTACATATAGATGTATGTGGAGAGAGAAAGAAACAACTTAAAATCAAGTAAGATTTTGATTGTTTGTTTTGTATCATAAATGAAAAGGGAGCCCTAAGCTGGGCATGGTGGCACATGCCTGTAATCCCAGCACTTAGGGAGGCTGAGACAGGAGAATTGTGAGTTCAAAGCCAGCCTCAGCAACAGTGAGGCACTAAGCAACTCAGTGAGACCCTGTCTCTACATAAAATACAAAATAGGGCTGAGGGTGTGGCTCAGTGGTCAAGTATCCCTGAGTTCAATCTCCGGTACCAAAAAGAAAAAGAAAAAGAGCCCTAAAAATCCAAATGGCGAGCAGGTGCTAAAACCAAGGAATTTATAGAGCAAGCAAAATGCGATCAGACTTGATTACTGGGGACTGGGCTTTAACTAACAGAATGTTTAGTAACTAGGTGGAGAGGGGACTTAGCTGGAAAGCAGTGGATATAAGAAGCACTAATGAGAATAGTATGTGGTCAGAAGGCCCCTTCCTTCTTAAATACTCAGAAACCAGCTTAAACAGAAAAGCAGGGAGTAAGGAAAGTCTAAAAGAGCCTGAACATTTCAATTTCAAAAGACACTAGACACTGCCTAAACTGACTTATAAATGATCAGATCCAACCAGATTTAAATAATATTGGACATTTAATTAGCTGTCCCATTAAACTGCAGGCACTGCCTCAGGAATATTTGTAGCCAAAATTCAAAGTGCTGTTTTTCTATTTGTGTATCTGAGTTGTAGTGAGTTAAATGTGTGCTCCTACCATGTACATATATAACAATCAGTTCATAACAACATCGTTTATAGTACCATCTGTGGTCTCAGCTACTTAGCGCTGGTAAGGCAGCTGTACTGTGATGGCAAAACCAGACCTGGTTGTGAAATGAAATTACAAAAATGTGACGGTAAGAAACCTATGCCTAGGGAAGGGGTCAGTTCTGCTCCCCTCTCTCAGCCTTCCTCCAGCAAGCCTAATTAAACATGGCTCCCTATCTTTTGGATTGTCAATGCCGGCCCTAAGAGTCTGACTACTCCCTCTTGAAATGTAACAGATGCCTGTGAAAAGAGCTGTTTCTTTTTATCTGTTCTGTGAGCTGCTTTATGTTAGAGACCCTGCACAAGACCTTCAGCTGCATAGATTAGGGATTTTTTTAAAAAGAGGAAAAAGCCCCAATGATAGGATGGGTCTAAAATGACATCAAATAACCTATGAATATTGTGAGAAACTGTGGATCAGGGCTCCAAATTTGGAGTTTTTGTTTTCCTCTGGGCCTGCTGGCATAAAACAAAGTTTGGAGTTCTCCTCCTCTCCGAGTGCTGCTTGCTGCTTCTCAACCAGTCTGTTTCCCGCAACAGTACTACTTGCTTTAATCAGTGAGAGTTGTAGTGAGTTAAATGTGTGCTCTTACCACTGGCATATATAACAATCAGTCCATAACAACACTGTTTATAATACCATCTATGGTCTCAGCCACTTAGCTCTGGTACTATACTGCTAAGAATCTGAGGTCCTCAGTGCTCTCCTGAGCTATCCTCAGCTTAGTAATAATACAAGGCCCGTCACTTCTGCATCTTTGGCCTCACTTTCTGCTATTTATTTTGGGTTCTAGGGAACACAGTGGCCCACATGTCTGACATAATCTGTGTAGTGATAATGTTGGCTCACAATAAAAAAGCAAAGAATCGTATGTTATTTTTGAAAGAAGCAAATGTTATGGTGACCTGATTGAGTGATTGCTGGAGGTTATTTAGCTGTGGTCTTGACCACTAAGCCACATCCCCAGCCCTATTTTGTATTTTGTTTAGAGACAGGGTCTCACGGAGCTGCTTAGCACCTCGCCTTTGCTGAGGCTGGCTTTGAACTTGGCGATTCTCTGATCTCAGCCTCCCAAAGTGCTGGGA
Organism: Geosciurus inauris; assembly: GCA_004024805.1. NCBI lineage: Eukaryota > Metazoa > Chordata > Mammalia > Rodentia > Sciuridae > Geosciurus > Geosciurus inauris. Next base: position 2,549 of record PVHX01018119.1, read on the forward strand.
TTACAGGCGTGTGCTACCATGCCCGGTATTGTTGTCTTTTTAACCACTTCAAAGCTCTAATGCTGAGACAGCTGGTGCCAATTGTAGAGGTTAGAGAGTCCCAAACCCCTTAGCAACCAGCAGCAGTATAGAATGGAGTGCAGAGACTGCTGACCTTCAAGTCAGGTTGAGCACAGCAACAACCACTGCAACCTGCCTCGGGAGGGGGACTTTAATGCTCCCAAAGACTGCTCTACAGTACTGCAAAGGCAGTATTACTTTTGTGAAATTTTAATTTGAAGCCCAGGCAAACCTGTCATTCAAAGACACCCATCTCTCCCTAGATTGTCAGACTTGCCAGGTTCTGGGTTGTGCTGTATCTATTCACTTAATTCAAAATTAGTTACAATCCTTAGTGGTAAATAGCGGAACCAACTGTGTTAGTTGGCTAGGACTACTGTAACAAAATACTACAAAACTGAGCTGTTTAGAACAATAGAATTTATTGTCTCACAGTTCTGGAGGCCAGGTCTAAAATTAAAGTGTCAGCAGAACCAGTGGTTCCTCTAGGGTGCTAGGGATGGATCTGTTTCAGGTCCCTCTCCAAACTTCTGGTAGTTGCTTCGTCGATGAACTAGAACTTCATTTTCCACATTCTGTTTTTAGTTTTCTCTCTCCAGATTTTCCTCTTTGATGAGGACACCAGTTATACTAGACTAGGGGCCTGCTGTACTGAAATATGACTTCATTTCAATTTAACTAATACCTCTGCAACAACCCAAATAAGGTTACATTCTCAGACACTAAGAGTTAGGATTTCAGCACAAGAATTTTGGAGGACAGAGTTCAATTCATAACACCAAACTTGTGTGATTTAAGAGAAGGAATCTATTTAGGAGACTGATAAACCAGCTTGGGAAATGGGCAAATACAGGGGAGGCTGGGTACAGCCTGATCACAGCCAAAGGTATGCCCCAAACCAGCCCATTGTGACCTCTGTAAGACACTGGGCATCACGGCCTGCACTACCCCACAATCTCACAGTTCAAATGCTGCAACTTCCAACTACTTTTAGCCACCAAACCCAAGAATGGATTTCCAAGATCTTTGACTTTCCTATTAGTATCTCCCAAGTTAAATCTAGGTAATGAGCCTGTGTCCTAGCTGCTCTGGTAGCTGAGAAAACAAGTATCTGGAGTTTTGCTTTAGAAGTGAGAGGAAGAAGGTGCTGCCTTCCACCAATATATATGGAGAAAATTCTTCAAACAGGGAAGGGGTTTAGAGGCTAAGCAGCCAAAAGGAATAATAAATGTCTACTCCAAAGTATGTTTATTACCTCTACTATTCAGGTAGCCACTAGAATCCTAAAATGTGAGTTGTTGCTCATGCTGGTCTTGAACTCCTGGGCTCAAGTGATCCTCCTGCCTCAGCATCTGGAGTAGCTAAGACTAGGGGCATTTTAACATTTTCTACTTAACATTTTCTTCTTCTCCAGGGAACACTTAATCTGGGGGAAACTCCAGCACCAGCAGCTTTCCCATACCAAGGATGCTGCTCACTCTCAACATGTATCTTTTGGCAGCTCAGCAACTTTCAGACAAGATAGGAGTATAAATCTCAGATTTACTTGAGGCATATGGGAGATTATAAACTCTTTATTCCTCCAAAAGATGACTTATGTTGTTCTTGGCCCTCCCTTAAAACTCTCTATGGTAAAAGTTATCAAACTTGTTTAGCCTGTATGGCCCTGGATACAGGGAGAGAACCAGAATCTCAGGCCAAGGATTGGGCCTTGGGGCTGGGGCTATAGCTAAGGGACAGAGTTTGTGCTTAGCATGTGTGAAGCCCTGGGTTCAGTCATCACTGTGTGCAGCACACACACGTACACACAAAAGAAAGAAAAGAAGAAAAAAGAACTGGATCCTATTTGAACTTAGCCTTAGATAATTGAGGAACTGCTCTGAACAGAATAGTATCTGAAATATGTGGTATCTTCTAAGAGCAGGATCAAATGTCAGTTATGTTGATGTCAACCTATTATACTGTTCCTGTTACAAGTTCACTTCATCCATGTCCTGGGGAAAAAAGATCTATTATAACCAAGTAGGGTTTATCTGAGTAATATAAAGATGATCCATATTAGATTCTATCAATATAATCTTTTGTTTTACTTGTTATTTTTAGATATACACAACAGTATATTTTGACATATTATGCATACATGGAGTATAACTTATTCTAACTAGGATTGCATTCTTGTGGTTGTACATGATGTGGAATTTCACTGGTGGTATATAATCATATATGAACATAGGAAAATTATGTTCAATTCATTCTACTGTCTTTCCTATTCCTATCTGCCTTCCCTTACCTTCATTCCCGTGTTTAATCCACTGAACTTCTATTCTCCCCCTCCCCTTGTGGTGTGTTAGCATCCGCATATCAAAGAGAACATTCATCTTTAGTTTTGGGGGATTGGCCTATTTCACTTAGCATGATAGTCTCCAGATCCATTCATTTACCAGCAAAAGTCATAAAGTCATTCTTTTTTATGGTCCAGTAATATCCCATTGTGTATATATATCACATTTTCTTTATCCTGTCCCAAAAGCTGTGATTCTACCCATCAGTAGGAACAGGGAGCTTTTAAAGAGGTGACTCAAAGGCTACATTCTATGTGTTCTCTGGAATTGTAATTCACTTCCTAATTTGGGAGATGGTCATTTCTGAGGTCTTCTGGCATCATCCCCAAAGTCTGGATTACTTCATTCCTATGATGGGTATGTATGCAGGGACAGATAATTCTGCTTAGGATGAGGAAGAAAAGTAATCCTATTTCCCCTGAGATTAGAGAAAGGGAGAGATTAGGGAGGAACAGGGAGAGAGAAAAAGAAAAAAAATGTCCATTTTAAAAGTAAGTTCCAGTGGCAGAGCAGCAAGGGGTATATTGAAAGCATCAAGTAGATCACTATTACATTTCCCCACTGTCAATTTCAATATTCCATTTCTATGGAAAAATGGGTGACATCATCTCCAAGGTGCTTCCTGCTGAAAGGGGACAATATCAAACTTGAAAAATATTGAAAACCTTTTTTTTTTTTTTGGATACTGGAAATTAAGCCTAGTGGCACTCTACCACTGAGCTACATCTCTAGCCTATTTAATTCTGAGACAGGTCTCACTAACTTGCCTAGGCAGGCCTTGAACTTGAGATCCTCAGCCTTTTAAGTCACTAAGATAATAGGCATGTGCCACTGTGCCTGACTAAAAAGCATTTTTATTAAAGTCAAGAATAAGACAAAGATACCCACAGTCATTGCTACTATTCTACAAAGTAATAATTGTTTTAATGGTCATAAGAAAATGAGGGTATAAGAAGAACAGGTTGACAGTGTTTGCATATATTATTATTTACATAGAAAATCTAAGAACATCTACCAAAAAGCTTATTTATAAAACAGCATTCATCAGTATTGGTGGTGATATGATTACAAAAAGAAAAGTCAATAATTGTCCCATAGGTCTGCAACTATTAAACTGAAAATAAAATAGAAAAAAATGATATAATTTAAAATAGCAATGAAGCCAGGTATGGTGACGCATGCCTGTAATCCCAGTGGCTCCAGAGGCAGAGGCAGAAGGATCATGAGTTCAAAGCCAGCCTCAGCAAAAGTGAGGTGCTAAGCAACTCAGTGAGACCTGTCTCTAAATAAAACACAAAATAGGGCTGGGGATGTGGCTCTGTGGCTGAGTGTCCTTGAGTTCAATCCCCGGTATACCCTCCCCCCTCAAAAAAAAATTAAAAAGGATAGAGCAATATATCATGTTCTTATCTGGGAAGAATTCACCCTGAAAAGTTGTCAAAGCAATCAGTCCAAAGCAATAGGTTTCTTTTTATGAATTAGACACATTCAGAGACAAAAACAATACTGAAAAAGATAAGGAGAGCTCACCCTATTAGATGTTGCATCTAACTACAAGGTCCATCTGTAGATGGACTCTGTAGTCCACCATTTCCTCTTATATATATGTAGCCTCTACTGTTTATAAATTCATAAATTTATAGTCAATGTATATAAAATATGGGCTCAGTGGATATGATCAATCAAATTGATAATTATGATTGTTTCAAGAGAGAAGAATAGGGGCTATGGGCATAGTTCAGGCATAGAGTACTTGCCTAGCATGTACTAGGCCCTGGCTCAATCCCCAGCACTGCAAAAAAACAAAACAAAACAACCCCCAAAAAAAACACACAAACAAACAGAAAACAGAAGAATGGGATTAAGAAAAAGAGAATTTCAACTTTTGGGGCAATGTTTTATTTTTAAAATATATTTGATGCTAGTAATTGTCCTATGGATGTTACTGCATATTTAAACTTGTCAACATAAAAAGCTAGTTGATTAATTCTCAATATAGAACCAAAAAAAAAAAAAACCCTGTGTTTATATTCATCATTTGCTGGGAATTTGCTTTTTAATGAACACTACTTAGTTCCAGATGTTAGGAAAGATGTGGAATTTGAACTACTTCTGTAATTTTAGATGGTCTCATAAATATTGCAAAACTCTCACCATTTTGAGATAAATCTTGTTTGTCACCATGCTTTAAAGATTAGTTAGCTGTCATTAATAAATACAGGTATAAAGTCCAGGATAAGTCTACTGTGCAGATGGTTGTACAATTTATATCCTGCAGACTATAAAGACATTTAAGATATTTCCTTCTTTTGGCAGGAAGATGGGCCTCAAAAGCAGCACTATTAAAATAAACCTAAGTTTGCCTCCAGAAGCGTCTCAGGTAAGCACAATAAAGGGGAAAAGAACACAGGGTAACCACAGTATGCAAGTGCACAGCAGCAGCTGGGCTACATTTCTGTTATTAATGTTAAATTACAAGCAGTAAGAACTTGCTTTTTCTACTAGATCCAGTTTCTCATTTCTTTAACTCCTGAAGTACTCAATATCATTACTTGAATCTGGATTTTAGATACTACAACATGGCCTTGAGTTGGTTGACTTCCTGGTGGTTCCAATGATTCCTTTGCTGTTCCAAGCTCTGCCTCCAGACTGAGCTTCATGTTCATGTTCTCTGTTCCAGTCTGTCTGTTGGTGCATCACCTAAAACTCAACAATCACCACCCAACTTTTTATCCCTGCAGTCTTATTCTGAATCATTCTGCTAGGTTCCATGCCAGCAAAGAGTATGACTGCTATTCCTCTCTTGGGACCTAAGGTAGTGCTTCGTACTAAAGTGGAGTTAAAATTTCCCCTCTAGTCTTTAAAGCCTCAATAATCTGAGTCTCTGGAATAAACAGACAGTAGATTGGTTGCCAGGAAAAAATGAGTACTATGTATTACATGCATATGCATGGGAACCTCACAAAATATGTGACTAAAAGAAAGGTCAAATGACTGAAGCTTATAAAATATCCTGAGCTACAGAAAGGAATAGGTGCTTGGGAATTCTGGGAGCAGATGGATACAGGTTATGGGAAAGTGAGGGGAAGAATGTACAATGAATAAAAGGTTGTAGTACCATGCAGATAAAGACTCTCTGGTAATCTCAGAGCTGCACTCAGAAGAATAGGTGACAGCCTGTCGTAATCTCAGTATGGACATTGTGTTGGATCTATAGTCTCTTATCCTATGAAATGAGTTTCCTTAGATCATCTTTAGACAGATAAGGAGGTCTCAGAGAATGCCACTGTTTGCATCTGTTGTATACTTTATTCACGTAGATAGGTGCAGATTTTTTTTCAAAGGAACAACTTTTGCAGAGCTGTTCCTGTGTCTGCCCTTCCTCTAAAAAGCCATCTCAAAATATGCCAATGAAGTATAATTTGGGGGTGGCATATTTTTGGCTCCCATAGTACACATGGTAAATGTTAACTACCAAGGTTGCTGAAAGCTCAAGTCCTTGTCCCTGATGCCAATCCAATAACGAGGACATGGTTTTGAGAAAAAGGAAAAAGATGGTTTATTGCTTTGCTAGCAAAGGAGAAAAACAGGAGACTTCTGTCCCAAAGGCTGTGATTCTGCCCATCAGCAGGAACAGGGGAGTTTTAAAAAGGTGATTCAGAGAAAATGAGATTAGAGAGGAGAGATTAGGGAAAAGAAAATCAGGGAAAAGGTTAGGCAAAAGAAGATCAGAGGGCAGAAGATCAGGAAGGACATTAGGGAAAAGAAAAACAGGGAGGAGGTCCTCAGGGAGAAGATTGGGAAGAAAAATACATGGGATATATCAAAGCCACAAGGGATCTAGTCAAAGCACCAAGTGAACTGGTTACACCCAGACTTTGAAAGACTAAATCCTTATTTCATCTCTAACACCTTAAATCCTATCATTTTATTCATTTCTGCCCCCTCTTTTCTGGTTCTATTAGAAAAAGGACAAATTCTATCACTTCTGCCCTTAGTTTCTGCTCTAATAATTCTGCTAAGAGAATTTTTTGAAAACAGGGCCAATGAGAAGGGACAAAGTCAACCCAAAAAGAGGCTGGCCTGCCTTAAATCTGCTGTTAGTGGTCCTGTTAAGACAGTTTGAAACAAATCACCTGCTTATATGCTACCAAAGTCAGCACACTATTTGGTTCAAAGCCCAGATTCTCTTACCTGGCATTTAAGGAGACTCAAGGTTCTTAGAATTTTTTTCTTGATTCATATACAAGTCAAATTGATCTGTTTATTGTTTCTCAAACAGTCCTCTTATATCTTTGCTTCTGGTTTTTTTGACAGAATTTTTCTTGTGCCCTGGAATATTCTGCTCCATTTTTAAGTCTTACCATCCTTCAAGGCATAAAATATGTGTGGATGGTCACTGAGGTTTTTGTGAACTGCCGCAGTATTTCCTGAGAATTCTGCCTTTGAACTCTTTTTGCAGTTCAAAACTGGTCCCCAGTTTTTTGCTGGGGACCAAATGTAAGCCCTTGTGCACACCAAACTGCTCTACCACTAAACTATATCCCCAGCCCTGTCTTTGACTCTTATGGCTGTGTATACCAGTTCATTCACTTGGTACTTAATGTGATCACTTACCTTCTTATGCTTATATTTTTCTCCCCTGCTTGAGGTTTTTTTTCACCAGTGTCAAGCACTGGGTCTCATAACCAGAAGTCTCACTATAGTTGATCTGATAAAGATCTTTTTTTTAGTGGGGGGCGGGTACTGAGGACTGAACCCAGGGTCACTCAACCACTGAGACACATTCTCAGCCCTTTTTTGTATTTTATTTAGAGACAGGGCCTCGCTGAGTTGCTTAGGGCCTCTCTATATTGCTGAGGCTGGCTTTGAACTTGAGATCCTCCTGTCCGGGCTTTCCTGAGCTGCTGGGATCATAGGCATGCGCCACCACACCCAATCAAAGATATCTTTATAATCCACACTAAACCCCTGAAGTTAATAATGTGGTCAATCAAATCAATTATGTTATCACTTGGCTGTTAAGGAAAAAATTCTGAGATATTCTAAATTTAATTACAAAGCTGGAAGGGGAGAGAGAAAGGAGGAGAGATGGAGAAAGTTTAATCAGAAAAAAGTTACAGGCTCCGAAGTCCATTTTACATTCTTTCTGGGTTTTTTTTTCCTTTTTATTTTTGAGATAGAATGTCTCTATGTTGCCCAGACTGGTCTTGAACTGGGCAATCCTCCCTCATCAGCTTCCCAATGAGATGCTGTACATGCCACCTTGCTGGGTCTGTTTTTTTGGCTTTGAGATTATCTATCTATCTATCTATCTATTTATTTAATTTTAGTGCTGATTGAACCCACATGCTAAGCACATGTTCTACCACTGAACTGCATCCCTAGCTCTACATTATTTAATGTACCTTAAAACCTTGACTCACCTGGGTGGGGTGGCTTATGCCTGTAGTCTCAGCAATTCAGGAGGCTAAGGCAGAACTGCTTAAACCCATGAGCTGAAGACCAGCCTAAGCAATATACTAAGACTCCATCTCAAACAAACCTCAAACCCCTTGCTTTACTCAAACCTATGGCAACCCCCTAGATGCTACAGCATCCTGCCTGCAGCCCCAACGCATCTAGAAGCAAGGCTGCTTCTCCTGGTAGACTGTACCACAGAGCCTTCCCCTACTTTATACAATCCCACTCCTCTTATCCATAGTCAATGCAGATGCAATGTAAATAACTTAGGCCTGCTTTTCTCAGATTTTCATTATAGAAGTACTCTAGATTTTTGGATCCGGCTGACATTTTTCTAAATGCTACCTAACCTAGTTGTTGGTCATTGAGGGAACTTGTCCCAGGACTGGTCCTTTCTTTCTGGCTGTTATCTGCAATTGCTCAATAAAACCTTTTATTTCAGAGATCTCTTGTTCTTCAGAGTTTGGGTTTATCAATGCTTAAGAAGATTCTGTTCTAGTAGACTAGGGAGTGGAAGGAAAGGATACAATTTTATTTTTTTAAAAAAAGTCTTTGTTCACAGACTAATCGCATCCTGGCCTGAGAAGCTGGTCTCCAAAGACTGCTTGCTGGCTTGAGCCAACTCAGTTCTTCATGAGACTGTACTAGTAACACGGGACACACCTATGCAGGAAAACAGGTGAGTCAGAACTGAATGCATAACATACTGTTGTACTTCTTTGGCAAATTTTGAGATCATTATTCTGAGAAACTGCAGGTATGGCTCTGAAATGTCCTTTTGTAAAAGAAATTTACATTTATAAAGGAAATTTATAATACGCTTTTAAAGTACCAGTTACCAGGGCTGATCCAATTAATTTTATTACCTGAGACTATCTGCATAGCAAGACCTTTTCACTAAGCGTTTCCTCCTTTCACCCTTCCTTCCATAACTTGCAGTCACTGCCACCCCTAAAAGCCTCAAGCCTCTATTCTTACATAGCTCAGGGTGCTATGTAATCACCCCCACCCCGCCAACTAGAACATTTGTATTCACTGGTATATAAGTCTACGTCATATGCTAATCTGCATCTTTTTAAGTCTTGAAATAACTAATTTGTATAAAATTCCAGCGGCTGCCGGCGTGTACTTAAAATATCATACAGCTGTTAATTTTGGTTTCTTTTCGGTAGCAGCTACCCTTGGATACGCATTTGCCTAGTTTCCATTGCAGTCGGGAGGAGTAAACACATGAAATACAAAAAAAGTACAACTAAGAGTCTTCTTAGCGTCCGGCGCCAAAAGGGGAGGGGTGCGGGCGCTGGCGCCAACACAACTCCAGCCCAGACTGTTGGCGCAACCGGGTCCCCAACGGTAGACCTAGCCACAGGGCCGCGCCGCGGAGCCTGTCCCCAATTGGTCGAGGAAGTGGGGCCGGGCGCGCGCGCGCGCGCGCAAAAGCCCGGATGGGCCGCAGCTTCCGGCGCGCTCCCCGCGGGCGGTAGGGGGCGCGCAGCGCGGACTTTGGCTTCTGTGTGTCCTGTACGGCCCTGTGTTCTTGGGAGAAAATGGAGCCAGAAACCTAACTCCAGGGGCACCCCTGACCTGTCTAGCCGAGTTCCTTCCGCTTCCGCCGCCACGAGCTACCTTTCTCGCTGGACTTAGTGCGTTCGAGCGCCCAGTGGTCTGGGCCCCAAGTGGGATGGTCGCCGAGGCCCAGGGCGCCGGACTTCAGCGCTCCGGGTGAAGGAAACTGGGGCGCCTTAAAGGACCCTCCGGCCTTCCCCCCACTCTAAGCAAAAAGCCCCGAGTGTTGAGCAGGTATGGGCCTGGAAACGAGGGCTCAGTTCTGGTAGTGGGCGGCGAACGGGTCAGTTAGCTAGCTTTAGCGTCCACCCCCTTCCCGCACGCACCCTTTGGGTATTGATGGTGGGGGGTACTGGCTCTGGGGAGCTTTTGTTGGGAGGAAGCCCGTTTGTTGCCGCTGGCCAGGTGGGCGGGGTTTCGGGCGAGCACTCCGGAGTGGGGGGAGGGCAGGGGTGGGGGTAGGGTCTTTCCTGGAGCTGTGGTTAAAGGCCGCAGGGACTGGGGGTTGAGGGGCCGCGGACTCCTCGCGGGTGGGGGTCGGGAGGATGACAGGTGCCTGTTAGGTTGCTTGTCTGGACACAGTTCCGAGGCTGGGCGAGACTGGGCTGGTTGACTCAGCTTTTCCTCTTAGGCTGGTCAAGTTCGGACACGTTCCGAGACTCTCGTTGGAGGAGCTAAGTCCTGACTTGTCTCTAGCTGAGGCTATTTAAACCATTCCTTTTCCCAGTTGTATTCACTGGCGATTGAAGATAGACACCTGTGGTCACAGAGTGCGGCACATAATTCTGTACTGATCCAGGTAAGGACCAACTTGCTCATAATTTTGGTTCGTAAGGTATTGTTTAAAAGCATTATTTCCTTTATATATGATTTCGGTTTTTTTTCCACATATGTTTTATTTCAAGTTTTTATCGTGTGTGTGTTTTTTTTCCCCTTACTTGTAGGCCAATGTGCAATACCAACATGTCTGTGTCTACTGATGGTGCTGTAAGCACCTCACAGATTCCAGCTTCGGAACAAGAGACTCTGGTTGGTATTTTTGTCTCAAGTGTTAACTTTTAAAAATAACTTACTTTTTGAGGTGATCAAGTAAATTATATAAACCTGAGTTATAGCCAGGCTTTTAAAGTGAAATTTTAGGTATGTAACTTAAATTCTTTCTCAGGTATAATTGTGTGGAGTAAAAGTGAACTGAGAATCGGTATTTTCTTAGTCTTTCACCAAATGAAGTTAAAAAATGACTTCCATTACATTCTTTTTTTTTTTTTTTTAATATTTTTTTAGCTGTAGATGGACACAATGTCTTTATTTTATTGCTTTGTATGTGGTGCTGAGGATCGAACCCAGGGCCTCACGCATGCGAGGCAAGCGCTCTACCGCTGAGCTACAATCCCAGCCCCTCCATTACATTCTTAAGCATGGATATTGATGTTGTGTTTATGTGACCTACTGTTTTTTCTAGTTTGACCTGTCAGTATTTAACTTTATAAATGATTTCTAAAAGTCACAAAAGTAATTCATACTTTCTGTAAAGGTTTTAAGCATTAGAGAAATAGATAAAGTAAAACTTGAAAATCGCAGTGTTTTCTCCAAGACTCCTTTTAAATTTTTTTCTATGTGCATATATATTAATGTATGGATTTGAAGCTGTTACTGTTTGTTCTACTAAAACAGGATTAAACTAGAGTTGTTCTATAACTTGTCAGAAAAAAAAAACTATAAAATTCTTTTTAGCAGCTACACAGTATTGCATAGATCATGGTATACCAATGCATTTACCAGTAAGGCTTTGTGTGTGTGTGTGTGCATGCACACGCGTGGGCACGCGAGCACTATTGGTGATTAAAGCCAGAGCCTTACACATGCTAGGCTAGTGCTCTACCACTGAGCTACATTTCTAGCATTACTGATAGACTTAAAAATTACCTCCTGATTTTGAGTGTTACAAATAGTACTGCTTTGTATGTGTATCCTAACACAAATGTTACGTGATTCTTTTTTATAGAAATAGAACTCCTGAATCCCAAATTGTACACATATCTGATAGCCAGTTAGTAACTTGTTCACCAAAAGATTGTGGCAATTTTTACTCCTACCTACACTAAATTTTATCAGTCTTTTTTAAAGACTGATAAGCAGTTGTACTTATTTATGGGATATAATGTAATAGTTTGATACATACACACGTAATGATCAAATCAAGATAATTAGCATTTCCACATCCTTAAACATTTATCATTTCTTCTAGTTGTTTATAAATTGTGACCCAGTCTAATTACTGTTGCCTTTTGTGTGTGTGTGTGTAAAAGGTATGAAGCTGTTGTTTAGATTTATATGTCCCAAGTCTCTGAGGAGGTGGGGCATCTTTTCATTTGTTGAATCCCTTGTTCTGGGATTTGACTGGTCTTATCTGTCCATTTTTCTTTTTTTGTTTTTTGTTTGTTTTCTTAATTTGAGTAGTTCTCAGCATTTCAAGAGTATTGAATTTTTGTTGTTTACAAATATTCCATTTAATTTGATGTTATATTTTTCCCATTGAGAACGTTTTTATGAAGTTTGATTTGTTAACTTGTTGGATTTTGAATTTTCATATCATTCTTGTCCCAAGATTATCAGGTATCTCCTGTAATACTAACTTTTACATCTAGATTTCCAGTGGGGTTTATCTTTTTTTTTTTTTTGGTACTGGGGATTGAACTCAGGACTCAGGGTACTCAACCACTGAGCCCATCCCCAGCCCTATTTTGTGTTTTTTTTAAAGACAGGGTCTCACGAGTTCCTTAGCTCCTCAGGGTTGCTGAGGTTGGTTTTGAACTCGCGATTCTCCTGTCTCAGCCTCCCAAAGTGCTAGGATTACAGGTGTGTGTCACTGCGCCAGGCTTATCTTTGTTCTTAAATACAAGGTTATGGGGTAGGGAATGTAGCTCAGAAGGTTGATTGCTTGCCCAGTATGCTTGAGGTCCTGGTTACTTTTAAGTTTTTCAATTAAGTAATTTGTTTTGCTGATTAGTTGGAACTAGGCAGTTTTCTTAAATATGGTTTTGAGCATTAGATCTTAAAAGAGCATGCTGTGAGATTTCAGAATCAGGACAGGCCATATTGAAGAGAGGTGCAGAGACACCAGTTTGTGTGGGGGTGGCGGTGGCAAACTGTAAAGACTGAGTTTTGCAAAGTTGGATACAGCAACAGGAAAGGAGAAAGAACATAAGCATACCCTCCCCATGCCAGTTATTAATAGTACTCAAAAAACCTCTAGATTAGAGTCAGGCAAACTGTAGCCTTTGGACCAAATTTGTCCTGCTGCCTGTTTTTATAAATAAAATTTTATTGGGCTAGGCATGGTGGCACTTGCTTGTAATCCCAATCACTTGGGAGGCCGAGGCAGGAGGATCACAAGTTCCAGGCCAGCCTTAGCAATTTAACAAGCCACTATCTCAAAATAAAAATAAAGGGCTAGATTATAGCTCAGTGGTAGAGCATTCCTGGGTTAAATTTCTAGTACCACAATAAATAAATCTTCTGTGGATTAGGTTCTTTAATGCTAGGGAACTTAAAATATCTAACCCAAGCTGACAAGGATAATTTAAGAGTAGGTCTGAGACTGCAACTCTTGGCCCTCAACCACAACTTAGCATTTTCTTCCTAGTTGGTTTCAAGTATATGCCTGACAAATAATTGTCGAGCATGTACTGTATACCTTAAATCTTCAGGATTCACCCCAAAGTTGGATTTTTTTTTTCTCTTGGATTGTGTGAATTTGCTTACAGTAAGCTCATTGGATCTCTACCATTTATGATTGTAAGGCAAATGCTAGAAATAGCTAGAAGAAAAAAGAACTGCATTCACTTGGGATTGGTATTATTTTTTATCACAACTTAGAAACTTGATGATTCCATGACAGTTAGTATAATAATTAGTCTAACATTTTTTTTCAATCCACTTAACCATGGTTTGTGATACTCAATTTATATAGTCTTATTGTATTTAGTAAAATCTTATAACTTACTTTTGAGGTCTTTATTTTTTTGAACTGGGGCTGGAACCCTGGGCCTCACACAGGCTAGGCAAATAAATGCTCTACCACTCAGACAGATCCCAGCTCTGATGCGTTTTTTTTTTTTTTTTTTTGTACCAAGGATTGATCCTAGGAGTGTTTTACCACTGAGCCACATCCCCAACCCTTTTTATGTATTTTTTAGACATGGTCTTGCTAAATTGCTGAGGCTGACTTTGAACTCATGATCCTCCTGCCTCAGCCTCCTGAGTTGCTGGGATTACATGCATGCACCACCATACCTGGCCTCCACCCCCACTTTTTGAGGTCCCAAACTTTGTGAAATTATTAAACATAATATTTGCTACCTTTATTGATAACTTTATTCTGGATATGTTTGCTGCAGGGCTTATAATTTTATTTTTCTTTGTAGGTTAGACCAAAGCCATTGCTTTTGAAGTTGTTAAAGTCTGTTGGTGCACAAAAAGACACTTACACTATGAAAGAGGTAAGTTGAACTTAGAGATAAGGAATGCTTAATATATAGTCTTATTTACAGTTTTCAAGCCCATGGGAGAAGTTGGCCATCATTGTTTTATGGTCCTTTAGACTGTATTTGGAGACTGAAAATTCTGATTATACCTGAATGAGTTTTGTTTTTCAACTAGGAACTCAGAGACAAAAGGAAACCTACTAGAGGTTTTTGACCTGTTTGTGCTGTGAACCCGTTTGGCAGGCCAGTGAAAGTTCTCAGATTGTTAACTCCTCAGAATCATGTTTTAAAATCCATGAAATAAAATGCAGTCACAAAAGGAACATACTAAAATACAGTCTTCAAAATAGTAAACAAGTTTGACATATATTGTGTAACTAGCACATTAAATACTGAAATACAGCAGCAGACCTAATAAATATGATTTCAGAGTAATTAGGAATAGAAGTGAAATTTTGATGTATTTGCTATAAGCATAGTTTGTTTTCACGGTTTTTATTGGTGACAAAATCACAAGTACTGCTAATAGTGTTGTGATTTGTTGCCTTCATTCCTAATTAAAAGCTAAATTTCATTTGGAATTTAGTGACAGTAAAGATAGAATACATATATTTTTTCATCCAAATTAATGGATCCCCTGAATTCTATCCAAAGACTTCTCGGGCATCCCTGGATCCCAGGTTAAGAACTTATGCACTAGAAATACATGAGTACAATGTACTGTACTGAAATTCTGGGATAGAGGTGAGCTGATTCATAAACATAGGTCCTCTTTAATGGCTACAGCATTTCAATGTATTCTCTTGAAGTTTGTTTATAGAAGGTTTTCAGTGAGAAACTGGGCCATTTTGGGCAAAATTTCAGTGTGAATGAAATGTTTATTTCCCATCTCTTCCAGTTAGTTTATGGGCCACAGATTACTTAAAACGCTAAAGTTTTTTTCTTATGACAGGATAAAGGGCAGAAAGAGATTCCAGATACACTTTTATAAACTTACTCAAGGGATATTTGCTAGGAGGACTCTAGATTCTCATTAAGACTTACAATGCTTTTGCAAAACTATATAGCAGTAACATAGTACAGTTCTTCCCAGCCATCTACAGGGAGTTAATTCTAGGTAACCCCCCACACCCAACTGCCCATATTCAAGTCACTTATACAAAATGGTGTGTTTTTTTGCATATAACTTAAACAGATCCTCCCATATACTTAAAACATCTCTAGATAACCTGTAATACCTAATATAATGGTATTATATGGTATTTAGGGAATTATAAGAAATGTCTGTATGCTTAGGACAGATAATTTTTATTTTGGAATAATTTTAACCCATGGTTGATTGAATCCATTAGTATAAAATCTACAGATACATAGGGCTGATTATATGTTGTCTGATGTAGTTTTCAGCTAATGGATCTTTGTCCTGGGTCACATGGGGAAGTAGAAAGTGCACAGGACTAGGAGTCAGAAGAGGGATCGGTTTCCTCACTTCGTTGCCTTTTTTTTTTTTTTTTTTGATGCTGGGAATTAAACCCTAGGACCTTGTACATGCTAGATATATACTGTATTCCTGAGCTGCGTTCTAACCCCCTCCTCATTTCTAATACAGTAATCATTCTGTGAAATATCAGGATGAGACTATACTTGTTAAAGTACGTTGTAAACTGTAAAATGCTATACATATTTAGGTGGTTGTTAATAGGTTTATATTGGGATAATTGAAAACTTGTGTTGCCTATTTTGTCTTATAGAGCATATGGAATATAATTTATATTAATGGTTCAGGGTCATTTTGATTATTTATTGTTTTGTATATTAATATATTTTTGGGTTTATTTCATTGAGTTCTCCCAGCTGTTGAGTTGATATCATTGATCATTTTCCTGTCTTTCTCTTCTGTGGTGACCTCAGAGGCTATTGAGGTGTGACTGTTTACTAAATGGCACTAGGCCACTACCATATTTTAGTTGATTTGGGGATGGGGTGTATTTGTTTCTACAACTTTTACTTCTTTTTCTATTCTTAGAGTATTAGTACCTAGATATCTGGGCAGAGTTAAAATTTGCAAGGAAAAAAGAACAACGTTTAAGTACAAGATGGTTGTTATTTTACATGGTTATGGATGTGGTTTCTGGTTGTTTAATCTTGTTTGAATAAATGGGATATTAATTAAATATATTTGAAACCATTTAGTTTTTAATGCTCAGATACCATATTTCTATTTCAGGTTATATTTTATCTTGGCCAGTATATTATGACTAAACGATTATATGATGAGAAGCAACAACATATTGTATATTGTTCAAATGATCTTCTAGGAGATTTGTTTGGAGTACCAAGCTTCTCTGTGAAAGAACACAGGTAAATTCTTCTGTTTAGCTATTATAGAAAGCCAGCTGGGCAAACATTTCAGCTGACCTCCACCCTCACTCCCTGTTGTCAGAGATAAATAAAAGTTAATACTATATATAAAAGATGCTAGGATTGAGTTTTTCTTTTTTCTTTTCCTTTATTTATTTATTTATTTTTGGTTTTCAGTTTTATTTTGTGTTTTTTTTTTCCCCATCACATACTTTTATGGCAGTTAACATTTCTAGAATTATTCTGGGAACTAAAAACTATTTTTTCAGTCATTTTTTACCTTTCAAATTTGTCACAATTGGTTTAGCATAGTCAGTCTGTGTATTTATATCTTAGTAAATAGGATGGATAGTTTTCATCTGTAACAATTCACTAGATTCTACTAGTATTTAATGCCCAATAATATCATAGTGGTTGGGGGTATAACTCAATTGTAGAGCACTTTCTCCCATGCATAAGATTCTGGGTTTGATCTTCAGCATCACAAGAAAAAAATAGCTATAGAGATGGAAACTAAACAGAATATTTGTCTTCAAAACAATTTCATTATAAGTATAATGTATGTATTCACTGTTGAACACTAGAAAAAGACATAGTTCAAGAAGAGTAGGGGAAAAATTACTGTAGTTTGTCATCAAAATTTTTTTTTACTTATTTTACTTAATTTTTTTACTTATTTTTAAGTTGTATTTATATTTTATATTGATGTGGGGGATTGAACCCAAGGCCTTGTACATGCTAAGAATGTTCTCGCCGGGCGCGGTGGCGTAAGCCTGTAATCCCAGCACTTAGGGAGGCTGAGATAGGAGAATCGCGAGTTCAAAGCCAGCCTCAGCAATGGTGAGGTGCTAAGCAACTCAGTGAGACCCTGTCTCTACATAAAACACAAAATAGGGCTGGGGTTGTGCCTCAGTGGTCCGGTGCCCCTGAGTTCAATCCCCAGTACCAAAAAAAAAAAAAGAATGTTCTCTACCACTGGATTATATCCTCAGTCTTTATCTTTTAAATTTAGCATTATAGAACCATCTTTCCTTTGGTAAAGAAGAGCACTTCTTTAATGTTTAATATCCATTCATGGTTATTTTATCCTTGGCCTTGGGATATGAAACTTTATATATTTAAGAAATAACTTGATTTTGTACCATTTTGAGTATTAAATCTTCTGATAATATTTGGAGGTAGAGTATCTGATATTGAAAGTGTATTTTTTTTAAAAATAATGTTGTATTTTTTATACCTTTATTTTATTTATTTGTATGTGGTGCTGAGGATCGAACCCAGTGCTTCACACATGCTAGGCAAGTGCTCTACCGCTGAGCCCCAGCCCCACCCCTGAAATTGTAGTCTTAAGATTATGCTTGATTTAAATTTCTGAAAAGTTGAGAGATCAGAAAATGGGGAAATTACTGACTTGAAAAAAAATTCTTGAAACAGAATATGAATAAGAATATTGATTTTTGTTGTTGTTTAAGTTGTTTAAGATTTTTTTGTTGTTTCAGGGACTGGGGATGTAGCTAAGTAGTATTTTGCAACAAATAACATTATCTGATCATTAGTTTAAAAACAAAAGAGAAGACTATACCATGACATCAATGAATACTAGAGTAAGAGTTGTCTTTCTCTTGGATATAATCTCCATGAGGCAGAGATTTCTCATTTTTTGTTTTCCTCAGTGACTGGTTCATAGTGTGTTCTGTCTGTAGTTGAGTGAAGAGGAGGCTCTATCTTTTAATAAATTTTTTTAGTTGATGGGTCTTTATTTTATTCATTTATTATTTATATGTGGTGCTGAGGATCGAACCCAGTGCCTCACGCATGCTAGGCAAGCGTTGTACCACTGAACTACAGCCTCAGCCCCTTTTAATAAATTTTAAATCAAGAAAGAAAACCCGGGGCTGGGGTTTGGGTTCAATCCTCAGTACTACATAAAAATAAATAAAGATATTGTGTCCATTTACAACTAAAAAAAAAAAAAGAAAAAAGAAAACCCGTTTGTTGATTGTGTAAGGGTTGATAAGAGTCAGGATTATAGGGCTGGTGATGTAACTCAGTGGTGGAATACTTGCCTAGCAGATGTGAGACCCTGGGTTCAGTCTTGAGTAAAACACACACACACACACACACACACACACACGGGATATAATCCAGTTCCTATATAATTTAAAAAAATGTTTTTATTATGGTACTGGGAATTTAACCCAGAGGTGTTCTACCATTGAGCTACAACTGTAGCCCCTTTAATTTTTTTGAGTTATAGTTTAGCTCTGTTGCTTAAGCTGGCCTCAAACTTGTGATCCTCCTGCTTCAGCCTCCCAAGTCACTGGGATGATAGGTGTGTGCCACCATACCCAGTTTATAATGGGTTTTATATAACCTATTACTTTTTTTAAAAAGCAGTTTGCTTCTAAGCAGAGTGCTAGAAAATTTGTTTGAAAATAAGTGTGCCCACTTACCTTCTGCTTGCATAACTTGCTGGGGTGATAACTCTAAACAAAACTCATGTCAGGAAATGGAGATGTGAGTCTTTGAGCTAGAGAAACTTTTGTGATTGTTGAAAGTAGCTGTCATCATTGTTACCAATAAGTTGCTTTTTAAGATCTAAAAGCTGCCAGTGATATAATTTGAAAAATGCCATTTTGAGTATGTGTAGTAGTTCATACAAAATATGTATTTAAGTGTCTGATTAAATCCAGTTTAATAAATTATTTTAAAAAGTACATCTCTTGATTTCTTTTTCTTTTTCTTTTTCTTACAAGGAAAATATATACAATGATATACAAAAATTTGGTGGTAGTCAATCAGCAGGGTAAGTTAATTTTGAACATCATAAATGTAACATAAAACTGTATTAAGGGCCGGGCGCGGTGGCTCAAGCCTGTAATCCCAGCACTTAGGGAGGCTGAGACAGGAGAATCGCGAGTTCAAAGTCAGCCTCAGCAACAGCGAGGTGCTAAGCAACTCAGTGAGACCCTGTCTCTACATAAAACACAAAATAGGGCTGGGGATGTGGCTCAGTGGTCGAGTGCCCCTGGGTTCAATCCCCGGTACCAAAAAAAAAAACAAAAAAACTGTATTAAGGGTTGAGGGTATGTCTCAGTGGGGGAGCGCTTATGAATGAGGCCCTGGGTTTGATCCCCAGCATGGCAAAACCAAAAAACACACACTCACATTTTGAAAATATCTGTCTATGCATATATTTTATAATTGTGATTCTCTTTATATATTCATTTAACTTTTTGAAATGGGGTCTTCCTGAGGTACCCAGGATAGCCTCAAAGTTACTCCTCCTTTAGCCTCCCATGTGTCTGGGATTGCAGGTGTGTGTCACTACCTCTGTCTTTCAAACGCTAGTGCTGAGCTATACTCCTAACCCTGATTCTCATGGTACTTTATATTAAATAAAATTATGACTAACTTTAGTAGAAATAAATACATATGAACTAAAACAATAGGAAGATTCTAATATAAAGTTAAATATCCTATTGTATCAGTTTAAGTCTTGGGATATCAGGATTTATTTTGAGAGGTAGATGATTTCAAAAGCTCCTGCTCGGTAAAGAGGTGTGTCAAACCTTGAGAAATGTGTTGAAATGCTTTGGGAAGTAATAATTGTTAACTAGTTTGAACTATTTGACAGGATGAGGCTTGTTTTTTGTATTTTCCTTTTTGTAATAGACAAAACTTTGTTTCCTAATTTTTTTTTTGTAGGTAAATGGCATTTTAGTTCCTTGAAGTTTTTACTGGTCATATTTGGGTTGCATCTTCCTTTGAAAATCTGATGAAGGCCCTGGGGTTTTGTTTTAGAAAGATGTATATGTAAATATATAGGAGTATGCTGATAAATGTTTAAACCACTTTCCATGGAAGAATCTCTTGATTTGAAGTGGTTGCTGATCCCGTGGTGTAAACATTCTCATTTTCGGATTACAAATGTTGAGTTGGGAAAAAGCTTAGTGTGCTTTTTTTTTGAGTGTTATCAGAAGTTGGCTCCAATACGCTACAGCTTTCCTAATGCCCATCCTTTAACTACAATTAAGAAATGCTCTCAAAAGCTTAGTTTTTGGAATGAATTGCCCACTCCCTTGTGATCCCACTGTTCTATATTCAGTTTTGGGGTTTTTTTGTGTTGCTCTGGGTACACTTGGTTGTTTTTCTCTTTCCTGTCTCATTCATGTTTGCATTCTGCATCATAAAGTACAGTATTTTCTTAATATGGTGTTAAGTATGTACCATAGTTAGAATTTAAAACCCAGAAAAGGACATCACCATCTGACTCAAGAATAAAAGTAATTATTAGGCGCTAACAATGGTTTCCCTGCCTCTGTTCTCTTTTTTTAACTATTTTTTCAAAGCAGTTTGTCATTGTAATTGAGAGATTTGATTGTTCTCTGGAGATAATGGGTCTGAAATTGGTTTTATTTCTTGAACAAGACCTTTTTAGTGATGAGTGGCTGCAGCAATGTCTTAGGGAAGATTCTGAAGTGTCCACTGGGAAGAATGCAGTGATACACTGCTTGTTAACATCCTTATGCTGTTGGCTGACATTAGGACCCTTTACATTGTTTGATTTCCAGTAATAATGAACTGCCTTTAATTTCCTGAAACAGCAATCGTTAGTTTGCCTCTGAATGCTTTTTCACATGGTATTCCCTTAGTCTGGAATGCCCTTCCCAGCCCTGTTTCACCTACTCTATTATGAAATCTTTCCTGATTGTTTGCTCTTCGGATCCCCCTCCCTCACCCCTACCAAATAATTATTGCTTTATCTTTGCTGTTATATCTTCTTTTAATGTGTTTATAATTACTCTTTTATGTTTCTTCTGTATTAAAATTGAGTTTTCTTATATCTACATAGCATGCAGATGGCACTTGGAAAGCATATGTTTAATGTTCGTTGAAAGGTTAAATTGTATATGGGCTTTGTGTTGGACTGGTATCTGTTGAATAGTTCTTTCTTTCCTAGTTTGTGATTCTGTTTTTATTTTGTTTTAGAACCATCAGATTCCAGCACATTAGTGAGTGAGAACAGGTGTCACCTTGAAGGTGGAAGTGATCAGAAGGTAATCTTTAAATAAATCTTGTTTTAGTAAAATGTTTCTTGAAAATTGGGCAGGTATTTATACAAAACAGAATTTTTAGTTTCCTGGCATTATAAGTTTAGTTTGACATATTTTTTCTTGAATGCTTAGGACCTTGTGCAAGAATTACAGGAAGAGAAGCCTTCATCTTCCTGTTCGGTTTCTAGACCATCTACCTCATCTAGAAGGAGAGCAATTAGTGAGACAGGTATTCATGAATATTTATTTGGTATAGTAAACAGCTGTTTGGTGTTTTCTCTAATTAAATTAGTGCTTTTAGGCTTAATGAAATTATTTTGCTTCTTTTGATTTAGTCGAATGAATTTCTTGAGTTTCTTGTTTTTGTATTACTTTATTTGGTCTACAGATAGCAGTTTAGTAACATTTAGTAATTTTTTTTCTGGTTGACAGTGGGTACAGTTTATAGTGGGCACAAGGATAAACTCTATTTTAGCGAAAATTCTTGGTTACCATTGTGATTAATTGTGTGTGTGTGTGTGTATGTGAGAGAGAGAGAGAGAGAGAGAGAAGAGAGAGAGAGATGCAGATACATGGTGGATTGAACCCAGAACCTTGTACATACTAGGCAAGTATTCTGTCACTGAGCTCCATCTCCAGCCCTTTTTCAAATTTTATTTTGAGAACAGGG
This sequence comes from Geosciurus inauris, assembly GCA_004024805.1. NCBI lineage: Eukaryota > Metazoa > Chordata > Mammalia > Rodentia > Sciuridae > Geosciurus > Geosciurus inauris. The sequence continues at coordinate 24,555 of PVHX01018119.1, forward strand.
TCTTGCTAAGTTGTGTAGGCTACCCTCAATCTTCTGGTCCTCCTTCCTGCCTCAGCCTCCCAGGCAGCTGAGTTACAGGTATATACCACCACTGCCATACCTGGCAGCAGTTAAATTTTTTAATCATTTTTT
>PVHX01018119.1:24786-38108 GCA_004024805.1 Geosciurus inauris
TTTGGTACTGGGGATTGAGTTCAGGGGTACTCGACCACTGAGCCACATCCCCAGCCCTATTTTGTGTTTTATGTAGAGACAGGGTCTCACTGAGTTGCTTAGCACCTCGCCATTGCTGAGGCTGGCTTTGAACTCGCGATTCTCCTGTCTCAGCCTCCCTAAGTGCTGGGATTACAGGCTTGAGCCACCGCGCCCGGCTTTAATCATTATTTTTAATGAGTGAAAAATATACCAGTGGGTTTAAAACAAAATAAATACTATCTTAAAGAAAAGGTTAAAACAGCTGAGAACATTTTTCTAGACAGAAGATAGTGGAGGAGGAGGCTGTTGCCTGATCAAAAGTCATAACTAAGTGGGTGTGGTGGTAGATGCCTGTAATTCCAGCTACTTGGGATGCTAAAGCAGAAGAGTTAAAGTTCAAGGCCAGTCTGGACAACTTAGTGAGATACACATACACACGCACATGTTGAGCCCCTGTAGTCTACTCTTGTTACTGCTTGATTAGTAAATGCTTTTGATGAATTAAAGTTATTGTGACTTGTGGAAGCAAATTTCTCAAAGATGGAAAAACTTATACAAACATGCCCTGCTATAACTCTTTAGGTGGACATTTAGTAACTTTTTTTTCTGGTTGACAGTGGGTACAGTTTATAGTGGGCACAAGGATAGACTCTATTTTAGTGAAAATTCTAGTGAAAATGTTAACTATTAAAACATAAATAGGAATTTATCATTTTTTTCTATTTAATTTCATCAAAAGTATATGACAGATACTCCAGACATTTCAATTTTTCAGTCAGTCCTACAGTACATAAATTTAATCACCATCTTTTCCCTTCCATATCCAGAAGAAAATTCAGATGAATTATCTGGTGAACGACGAAAGCGCCACAAATCTGATAGTATTTCCCTTTCCTTTGATGAAAGCCTGGCTCTGTGTGTAATAAGGGAAATATGTTGTGAAAGAAGCAGTAGCAGTGAATCAATAGAGACTCCATCAAATCCGGTAATATTCTTGTTTCAAATAAAATAAAGCTCTTGTTTTTTAATGTAAGCTTGACAGTCATCATAAGCACACAGATAGAATGCACATGTATGATGTGATACTGCCACTGAACACAGTGGGAAACTTTTACTTTCGAATAAAATTACTACATAGTTCTCCCACCTTCAACCTCAGGTTTGGGAAGAGGGTGAAAGATAGTGGAATAGCTCTGGTAAAGGTGAAGTAGTACAAATATTCATAGTTTTTAATGTCACCCTATATTGGAGAGTTTGTGAATTACTGCCCTAGTAATTAAGTTCAGATATGTTGGCATATAGTCTGAGAATTTGAAAGTTGTACCTTTTGAAAAATAAGGGAACAAGACTACAAATTCGGTTGTTAACGTTTCTTGGGGTTATAAGGCAAATTTATCTTGAATATTTAGAGTTAGTGTTTTTTAAGCGCTGGGATATTCTCAGTGGTAGGGTACTTGCCTCATGGGTGCAAGGCCATGCATTCAATCCCCAGCACTGCAAACAAAATAAAGCCCTAAACTTTCATTATAGCCATTAACAAATAAGTTACCATAGTCTGAACTTAATATTTGCTATACATAGATCCATGAAGTATGGGTACAGTATTGCATGGATGATTAGAGTGTCAGTACTTTTTTTGTTTTGTTTGGTACCAGGGATTGAACCCAGGGGTATTTAACTACTGAGCCATATCCCCAACCCTTTTTTATTTTGAGACAGGGTCTCACTAAGATGCTTTTAGGACCTTGCTAAGTTGCTGATGCTGGCTTTGAACTTTCAGTCCTCTTGCCTCCGCTTCCTGAGTCACTTGGGATTATAGGCGTGTGCCACTGTGCCTGCCTGGTAAGAATATCAGTACTTTCTGATACTGATATAAAATCCCACAGTGTTCCATTTGTTAAGCATTTTGATAAATGGAATTTTTAAAAATTTTGAGACAGTCTTAAATTGCCTTGGCTGACCTCAGATATGTAATCCTCCTGCCATAGCCTTCAAAGTAGCTGGGATTACATAGACATGAGCCACTGTGCCTAGCTTATTTTATAGTTCTCCAGAAGATGTAGGAGATTAAACCAATTGTGATAATAATCCTATTCTTACCTTTTATGTATTCTTACTCTTTATCTGTTTTTTTCTTCCAAAGCAGTGATTGTAGGAGTACGTTTGTGCCCTTGAGTATTTAACAGAGCTGTTACTCATGTCAGCCACTAGGTGGCATGAGCTCCTACTCAGTATGAGAAGCCAGTTTTTAAGGGCCATTGGTTTCTATCAGTTTCTCAACTTTTACCATAACAAAAGTGGCCATAGGTGTTAGGTAAACAAATTGGCAAAACCGTGTTCATTAAAACTTTGTTAAAATAGATCTGTAAGCTGGGCACGGTGGTGCACGCCTGTAATCCGAGCACTTTGGGAGACTGAGACAGGAGAATTGTGAGTTCAAAGCCAGCTTCAGCAAATGACGAGGTGTTAAGCAACTCAGTGAGACCCTGTCTTACATAAAACACAAAAATTGGGCTGGGGATGTGGCTCAGTGGTCAGGTACCTCCGAGTTCAATCCCCGGTACCCCCTAAAAATAAAATAGACCTGTAATAGGCCACGGTTTGCAGACCCTTGCCACAGGACATGCTTTCTGAGATTTAATTTTTTCTTGTGATTTACCCTTTTTTATAATTGTTCACTAGAAACTAGTTAATTGAAGACTAGTTAATTGAAGGGGATTACTTTATTAGATATGTTACTGTACTCTAACCTGACTCTCAGTAGGACTCTTTAGGATGCATTAAGCTGATGATTGTTACCTTTTCTACTATTTTTCTAACATCACATTAAAAAAATATTTTGACCATAGAAATTAAAAAGTAATATGCACTATTCAGTTTTGTTTTCAGAAATGATAAGAGATATCTGGATGTGGTAGCGCAGGCATATAATGCTAGCTACTCAGGAGGAAGGGACAGGAGGATCCCAAATTCTAGGCCAACTTAATGAGACCTTATCTTAAAAAAGGACTGGGAATGTAGCTCAATAGTAAAGCACTTGCCCAGCATTTGTGAGGCCCAGGGTTCAGTCCCCATTACTGTGGGGGAGGGCGGAATGATAGAGCTATTAAAGATCATTTAGTCTAAATTCCTTTTAGAGTAGCTGTAGCCTTTAGGAGTTAATGATGCATCAAGGTTAAATAGCTACTTGGTGACAAATCAAGAATAATATCTATATCGTGGCTTCCTAGACCAATATTTTTTTTTATTTGTAGCCCTCTACTTAGTATGTTGCTTTCCTCAGCCATGGATAGCAAATATTAGGGGACTAAAGGTCTTATTAAGTTACACAATTTATTAAAACCTGATTGAGCAAACCTGAATGAGCATGGCATAGTGGTACACACGTGTAGTCCCAGCGACTGTGGAGGCCAGGCAGGAGGATCACAAATTTGAGGGTGGCCTCAGCAACTTAGCAAGGTCCTAAGTAACTTAGTCTCAGTTAAAAAGGACCGGGGATGTAGTTCAGTGGTTAAGCACCCCTGGTACCAAAGAAAGAAGAAAAATTAATCTAAATGAGAAATCAAATATAGATACAGAATTTTAAAAATAAATTTAAAAATTAAGTCTGGAAGCTCTTCAAAACAAATTATTCTGAGTTCATTAAAAATAACCAATACCAAGTTTGTATTTGTGTAAATGTGTCTAACTAGCATTCTACCAGTTTGAATATATGAAGATGATTAAGACGGGTTTTGGCTCTCAGAGTTGCTATAATTCAGATGAGAAACATGGCAATTGTTTTGCATAATTTATGTGTGAGAACATGTATCAGTAATCATACAAGTAGTAAAGATAATTAAAAGTGTCAGAGCCCTTTTAGTTGGCAAAGACTTAGCCAAGGAAGGATGAGTATGATTTAGAAACTATCAAATTATTCTAGTTAAGGAGAGTGAATGAGTCAAGACTGGTGTAGGAAACAATCTAGATCTGGCTGTCCATGTTTAGTAAAGGAAGAGTGCCTAGCTGGAGAGCAATGAAAAGTTAATGTCATACTAGATGTACCTTCACTACAAAAGAGTTTTAGCCCTTTTTCCCCTGAGTAATGGGCCTTTTTTTTTTAAGTTGTTGATGGACATTTATTTATTTATGTGCAGTGCTGAGAATTGAACCCAGTGCCTCATACATGCTAGGCAAGTGTTCTACCACTGAGTTATACCACCAGCCCGGTGTTGGAGTTTTGAACAGGGAAAAAAATATTAATAACCTTGAACCTTAATCTAGTATTAGGTTGAATGTACAGGATAGATCTGAGGAGGAAACAAGCGTAGGGATGAGTCAGGAAGTTGTTACAGAGGCTAAGAGATGTGTGTTAATTTTGCTTTCTCCCCTTAGGATATTGAAGATGGTATGAGTGAACATTCCAGTGATTGGTTGGATCAGGACTCAGTTTCAGATCAATTTAGTGTAGAATTTGAAGTTGAATCTCTTGATTCAGAGGATTATAGCCTTAGTGAAGAAGGACAAGAGCTCTCAGATGAAGATGATGAGGTATTTTCTTTAATTATACTAGAAAATTGTTAAATATTTTGCATATTCATTGACTGTTTAAATTAAAGATGTAATACATTTAGATTTCACTGGAAATCTTTGTCGCTCGATTTATTCAAACTAGAATACTGGTTTGTGGACTTGAGCTTATGTAGTTCCTTATTGTCTGATTTTTGCATTATATTACTAATGCCAGGAACTCAGTAGACCTTAATAAGCATTCATGTAATGGTCTGAATTTTAAAATATTGAATTAATTTCCCCCTTTTTAACTTTTTATAAAGATAAAACATTCACCACAAAGTCCAATGGTACCATTAACTTTTTCAGTAGTGGTTGAGGATTTCATTGTCCTGTTTTTCCTCATTTGTACTGACTACATTTGACCTTTGTCTCAGAATTTCTTGCCTCTGTGTGTGTATGCGTATGTGCATTCTGTGGATTGAACCCAAGGCATTCATGGCTAGGCAAGTGCTCTACTATTGAGCTACATTAACTCCAGAATTCTTATATATAGTAGTAGTACATACTGTCTGTTTAGGACTTATCATTAAGAAACTTTCCTGATTGAATAGAAAAGGTGATGAATTGATGCTTACGAATTTATTTTATTAGGTATATCGAGTTACTGTGTATCAGGCAGGGGAAAGTGATACAGATTCATTTGAAGAAGATCCTGAAATTTCCTTAGCGGTAAGTATATATCTGCTTCTTCAATGAATTTAAAATAAAAGAGACACTAAGGTCAAAATTAGAATTATTATTTCCTGAAATAGAGTGATTCTTATAAGTTAAAACTTAAAGCTATGGTTTAAAGGATTTTTCTTCAATTTGTTATGGTGGACTCTGTTACTACATTTGTTTAGTTTTATGTGGGGAGTTAGGACTTTTTAATATATTGGACCCTTTGAAGCACCACCCTACTTTTTGCAGGGCCTTTAGTTTTATTTTGCTTTTTGTTTTTGCAGTACTGGAGATTGAACCTAGTAGTCCTCTACCCTGAGTTACATTCCCAGCTTTGTGTGTGTGTGTGTGAGTGAGAGAGAGACAGAGATGGGGTCTTGTTAAATTGCCAAGGCTGACCTCAGACTTGCAATTCTCATGCCCCAGCCTCTGGAGTCACTGGGATTATAGGCATGTAGCATCACATCCAGCAAGACCTTTAGTTTTATTTCAGGAGGTAGTGGAAGCCACTTTTGAGAACAGAGAGCCAATGTAAGAGAATGAATAATGTCCACCCTTATTGCTACTGTGTTATGTCATTTGATAGACAATCTAATACATATTATTCATGTCTAATAGGAAGGACTTCTTATAGCAAGTTTCACATGTAAAATGTCCTCAGGCAAGACTGTGCTTCAGTTAAGGCAAGGAGATAAGGAGATATTCAGTAAAGAGGTATGGTGAGGGGGAGCTTGTCATCCCACTTGCCTGGTGCCATGAGAAGTTAGAGTAACGAAGAAGCACTCAGCAATTGAGAAAGAAGAGAACACAGAAGATAGACAAGTACAGGACATAAGTTTTGGGTTGTATCCAAGGATAGTAGGCTTTAGCTGGCAGTAGCTTCTGACAAGAATGGTTTTTAGCATTTCCTTTATATATGGAGTTAGGGGAACACTCAGTTGAACCATGGGTTTAGAGCACATCCTTGTTCCTGATGGATTGAGTGACTTTTCTTTAGGAAAGGCAGGTTTCATGTAGATTGTTTAGGTAGACTGGGCACAGTGTCCAAGATTGAGCCTTTAAAGGAGTGGGTGCAGGCTTCAATACAGAAGAAAATATGTTTAGCTAAATGAGCTGCTGTGACTATGTCAGAAAGCTAACTAAGAAAACATCTTTAGCTAAATGAACTGCTGTGACTGTGTTTTCAAAAAGGTACTGCTGGCATTGTAAAAAGAGATAGGCACAGCTTGGTACGGTGACGCAGCCTGTAATCCCAGTGCCTTGGGAGACTGAGGCAAGAAGATGACAGGTTCAAAGTCAGCCTCAGCAAAAGTAAGGTGCTAAGCATTTCAGTGAGACCCAGTCTCTAAATGAAAAATTTAGGGCTGGGGATGTGACTCAGTGGTTGAGTGCCCCTGAGTTCAATCCCCAGTAATCCCCCTTCCAAAAAGGCTAACTTCATAGATACACAGTTAATATAGTATATATATTTTAGGTACTCTAAAATAATAATGAGTATGTTTTTAATTTTGGGACTTTTCAGCATGGTAAGGCTGAAAAAAAGTGCTTATTAAGTACATGAAGAGAGAACAACATATTGACATTTTATACCCTCAGTGCTGGGGATTGAACCCAGAGTTTGTACATGTTAGGTGAGCACTCCCACTGAGCTACATCCCCATCCCAGTGCTGACTCTTAGTTTTTTCAGTTGTATCTCCGAGGTATACAACATGATTTTTTGTTTGTTTCTGGTGTTGGGGGTCAAACCTAGAGTCTATAGTCAAACATGAACATTCATTATCTCAGTTACGTGAGTAGGTAAAAGTACCTAAAATCTCTCAGTAAATTTCCAGTATTTGATATTAACTATTTGTTTTGCACATATTTACTATTTTATGTAAATCATGCTGAAAATTGAACTGTGTGATACATTTTACCTTAAATATTTCAGTCAACAGCATTGTTATGATTAGTAATTAAAGGGTTACAGAAATTGACTTTGTCTTTCTTCATTGAAGGACTATTGGAAATGTACTTCATGCAAGGAAATGAATCCTCCCCTCCCACCACATTGCAATAGATGTTGGACCCTTCGTGAGAATTGGCTTCCTGAAGGTAAAGGGAAAGATAAAGCAGAAGTTTCTGAAAAAGCCAAACTGGAAAGCTCAACACAGGCAGAAGAAGGCTTGGATGTGCCTGATGGTAAAAAAACTACAGCAAATGATTCCAGGGAGTCATGTTTTGAGGAAAATGACAAGATCACACAAGCCTCCCAGTCACAGGAAAGTGAGGACTATTCCCAGCCATCAACTTCAAACAGCATTATTTATAGCAGTCAAGAAGATGTCAAAGAGTTGGAGAGAGAAGAAACACAAGACAAAGAAGAAAGTATGGAATCCAGTTTCCCCCTTAATGCCATTGAACCTTGTGTGATTTGCCAAGGTCGACCTAAAAATGGTTGCATTGTTCATGGCAAAACAGGACATCTTATGTCATGCTTCACGTGTGCGAAGAAGCTGAAGAAAAGGAATAAGCCCTGTCCAGTGTGCAGACAACCAATTCAAATGATTGTGCTAACTTACTTCAACTAGCTGCCTTGTCACACAAGTAGAATTATATATTTCTAGTTATAACCCTAAATATTTTGAAAATGTGGATTTTATTTTTATTTACATTTATCAGGGCAAGAAATTGTCTCCCTCTAGATTTCTTTGTAATGTAATTTGCCTACTTTGGGAGGAAAAATAGTATATATTCCCTTATAGGAAAATTTCCCTTCTGCTTATGTGTTACATTTGGGTTTTAATGTAATTTACATTGGATGTATAAGTCATTCTTTACCCTCAGCCCTCATTTTAGATAATTTCTACTTTATCTTAAGTGAGAAATACCTAATTTTCTTTTTTAAAAAAATAAGGGCATTTGCGTGTAACTTATTTAGTAGTTTTCATGTAAGGAGGAAAAAAATGAGGAATTTAATATTTAAATTTTAGAAACTCTGTGTTTGATGTGGTGATTCACACCTGTAATCTCAATAACTGAGGCAAAGGCAGAAGGATTGCAAGTTTGAGGCCAGTCTCACCAACTTAGTAAAATCCTGTTTCAGAACAAAAAATAAAAAGAGTTGGAATGTGGCTGAGTGGTTAAGTGTCCCTAGGTTCAATCCCTGGTACCAAAAAATAATTGTAGATACTCTGAAATAAGTGGATATTTATATTTGGTGTTGTGTAAGTAAAAATGAACGTACTGTCCAGCCTCTGTTACGTTTAGTAAGGGATAATGAGGTCAGTGGTTTCCCTTGTTAAATGTGGAATTGTCCTGAGAAAATTGTATTGTTCCTTATAAGCTGAAAAGTGATTTTAAGACACTTTGAAACACCTTCTTGGACTAGGTTGTGTGGTTCTTAATAGTTTCCTAGGTTTCAGAATTTGGCTTCAGGCCTGTTTTAGAAACTAGTGAATTCAGAAAGATTAATTCAGAAGTTTGATAAACAACTGTTTTAAAACTAGCTGGAAAGGTTGTAACTTCTCTTGAATTCTCCAGAAATAATATATCACTTTTCTTCAAGAAAGGGTCAGAACACGGAATTTTAATATTATGTCTCAGTCTGTGTAAGCTAACTTCTTGATCATAATTAATCTTTAGCAAAAATAATCACCTTGACTTAAAATCCCAGCATTTTTACCTTATGTATGACAACATATACTCAAGGGAGGACGTTAGAAAAGCTGGATTGTGAGTTTAGAATAGAACCAAAGGATAATTCTGCATAGCCAGCTACTAACAACACATTGTTGGTTTAAATGTCAAAAACAAAAGCACCAGCACCACTATGACTTACCCATTTATACGTGTATAAGGAGCAGACAAATGCCTAAAGGCATCAATACTTTAGGGCAGTTATGAAACACAAGAAAGCTTTATTTGGAATTTACAAGACTAAGGAAGAACTAAGAATAATCCATCCTTCTGAGAAAAGTCTTAAATGACACACATTCACATGTATGCAGTGAATTCTGTTTACTCAACATTGAGCCTCGTGGATGGAATCCTTTTATATGTATGCTGATTACTAACGTCTTTCTAAATTTTTAGGTTTGGTATACATATTATTTATTGATTTACAAATAAACAATTATATGTTTAAGAATAGTTTCAAGAATGTAATTATTAGATTTTGCAAGCAATGTTTTCATAATAACCTATTTGGGTAATCAAAGGCACAAATCTAAATGTTCCTTTTGGAGTCACCATGCCTTCCTACTTTGAAAGTATACTGCAATTTGGATCCTCTAAGACATTGAATAAGAACAAGTTGATATTGCATCTTAGTAGGGGCAGGAATTGCTGTTTTCTTCCTGTGCTGCTCACTTGGGTCGCCACATGGCAGGCTGGCTTTAGTAGCTTCTAGTAAATGATAATGAATGGTCTAACTTCATTTTAATTGCCTTTTTACTACTCCAGTCTTGTGTGAGTTTGTGTGCATACGTGTGCTCTGCTGGGATTGAACCCAGGGCCTTTTGCATGTTAGTCAAATACTCTACCACTACATACCAGGCACAGGCATGTGCCTGGCTTTCTGTGGTTATTTTTGGAACTAAATTCACAATGCTAGGAACTTTTTGATTGTGATATGTTGATGTAGGTGTTTGGTATGAAGTTATTAAATGCCTTGGGACCTAATCTCGAAGCTGGCTATTAAAGCATGTGGTCTCCACACCCAGAGATTGCTCTTCACAACATTTAGCTTAGATGTTTGCAATTTCTAATAAGTGTTTTAAAGGTGCTAATTAGTGTGTGGGTCTGAAGACCAAGTTAATCATGGCATTGCATTGTGAAAAATTTACAGTTCTAGCTTATGGTTAGATGCTGAATTTGGTTTTTAGTGTTTACAAAAAATGTCCTCAGCTTAAAACAAAACAGTTCATGCAGGCTGCAGGTATGGTCAGTGGTAGAGCACTTGCCTAATATGTGCAAGGTCCTGAGTTTGATCCCCGGCACTGGAGAAAAAAAAATTTTGTGGCCATATTTTCTATCACTTTGCTTGCTTTCAGTTATTTAATAGGGACTATGTGTGTGGTGGTGCCTCTGAGCTCATCCACAGCCTTTATGATAGGGACTTTTTGCTTTTACAAAAAAGCTTTATGAAAAATATTTGAAAGCACTTGCATATAGAAGGTGTTTGGAAGCATTGAATATGTTAACAAATTATAAAGTAGACTAATGGAAAGCAACAAATTAGCAAAAACTGAAGCAATAAGCAGATGAGAGACCTCACAGGTTCAATATTTTATTACAGGTAATACATCTGAAATGATATATTTTAATATTAAGAATAGTATTGGGCAAAGGAGAGCAATAATTTTTTTTAGGGGAGAGAGGATACTGAGACATGAATTTTTTAAAAAAATCATTTAAAGATTAATTTTTAAAAAAATTATTGTTTTCCTTTCATTTCAATCTCACATCTCTATGACTTTCAGAGTACTACTTAAATGTCCTAAGAACTTAAAGTCAGCTTATTAAAATGGTGTCTTTCACCTTCCTAACTCCAAAACTTCATCTTTTAAATTTTTTAAATTACCATAATTTTGGAGAGATGAATTTCATTTATTTCTTGGAGTTTAATTTTAATACTTGTCTGTGGGTTTATTTTTGGTACACAACTTCTCAGGCTTGCCACCCATTATTAATTAGGCCTTCCTTCAAGGTCATAGTAACATCTACCCAAATTGTCTTCAATGCCTTTTTGGGGTGGGGGTGCTGGGGATTGATTCAGGGCCTTATATGCTAAGCATTCGCTCTACCACTGATTTATGCTCCCAGCCTACTTCAATGCCTTTCATCTCATTTTTGTAAAGAGATAATTTTATAGATACTGTGATAGTGCATCCCTAATTTATTTTTTTATTTTTTTTTTGTAGTTTTTTTTTTTATTTAGTTATTTTATTTAAATGCGTTTCAAGTCATAGTATATAACCAGAGCTCAGTTTTTCCATTTCTCTGGTTGCAAACCAGATAAAGTCACACCATTAGTGTCTTCATACATGCACCAGGGGTAGTGATGACCATTTCAAACAACCATCATTACTATGCCCATTCCCCTTTCCTTTCTCCCACCTCCCCCTGCCACGTCTAGAGTTCCTGTATTTCTCCTATGTTTCCCGTTCCCACGCCCCTTATGTATCCTTATCCACTAATCAGCGAGAACATTCGGCATTTGGTTTTTTGGGATTGGCTTACTTCACTAAGCATAATGTTCTCCAATTCCATCCATTTGCCTGCAAATGCCATAATTTTATTCTCTCTTATTGCTGAATAATATTCCATTGTGTATATGTACCACAGTTTGTTTATCCATTCATCTATTGAAGGGCATCTTGGTTGCTTCCATAGTTTTGCAATTGTGAATTGTGCTGCTATAAACATTGAGGTGACTGCTGTATTGTAGTGTGCTGTTTTTAAATCTTTAGGGTATAAGCCAAGGAGTGGGATAGCTGGATTGAATGGTAGTTCCATTCCAAGTTTTTAAAGAAATCTCCAAACTGCTTTCCAGATTGGTTGTACCAATTTGCAGTCCCACCAGCAATGTTTGAGTGTACCTTTTTCACCACATCCTCGCCAGCACTTATTGTTGCTGGTATTTTGGATAGCTGCCATTCTGACTGGTGTGAGATGAAATCTGAGTGTAGTTTTGATTTGCATTTCTCTAATAGCTAGAGATGATGAACATTTCTTTCATATATATATTTATTGATTGTATTTCTTCTTCTGAGAAGTTTCTGTTCAGCTCCTTAGCCCATTTATTGATTGCGTTGTTTGTTTTTTTGGTGTTAAGTTTTTTGAGTTCTTTACAAATCCTGGAGATCAGTGTTCTATCTGATGTGTGTGTGGCAAAAATTTGCTCCCAGAATGTAGGTTCTCTGTTCACCTCATTGATAGTTTCTTTTGCTGAGAAGAAGCTTTTTAGTTTAAGACCATCCCATTTATTGATTCTTGCTTTTATTTCTTGTGCTATAGGAGTCTTGTTAAGGAATTTGGGGCCTAATCCAACATGATGGAGGTTTGGGCCTACTTTCTCCTCAATTAGACGCAGGGTCTCTGGTCTAATTCCTAAGTCTTTGATCCATTTTGAGTTGAGTTTTGTGCATGGTGAGAGATAGGGGTTAAGTTTCATTTTGCTGCAAATGGATTTCCAGTTTTCCCAGCACCATTTGTTGAAGAGGCTATCTTTTCTCCAATGAATGTTTTTGGCACCTTTGTCTAGTATGAGATAGTTGTATTTATATGCTTTACTCTCTGTGTCTTCTATTCTGTACCATTGGTGTACATGTCTGTTTTGGTGCCAGTACCATGCCGTTTTTGTTACTATTGCTTTGTAGTAGAGTTTAAGGTGTGGTATTGTGATGCCTCCCACTTCACTCTTCTTGCTCAGGATAGCTTTGGCTATTCTGGGTCTCTTATTTTTCCAAATGAATTTCATGATTGCCTTTTCTATTTCTATAAAAAAGGACTCTGGGATTTGAATTGGGATTGCATTGAATCTGTATAATGCTTTGGGTAGTATGGCCATTTTAATTATATTGATTCTTCCTATCCAGGAACATGGGAGGTCCTTCCATCTTCTGAGATCTTCTTCAATTTCTTTCTTTAGTGTCTTGTAATTTTCATTGTAGAGGTCTTTCACCTCTCTTGTTAGAGTGATTCCCAGGTATTTTATTTTTTTGGAGGCTATTGCGAATTGAGTGGTTTTTCTGAATTCTTTTTCAGAGGACTCATTGCTGATGTATAGAAATGCATTTGATTTATGGATATTTATTTTATATCCTGCAACTTTGCTGAATTCATTTATCAGATCTAGAAGTTTTCTGGGAGAACTTTTTGGATCCTCTAAGTATAGGATCATGTCGTCTGCAAATAATGATAATTTGAGTTCTTCTTTTCCTATTCGTATCCCTTTAATTTCCTTCGTCTGTCTGATTGCTCTGGCTAGAGTTTCAAGGACTATATTGAATAAGAGTGGTGAGAGAGGGCATCCCTGTCTTGTTCCTGTTTTTAGAGGGAATGCTTCCAATTTTTCTCCATTTAGGATGATGTTGGCCTTTGG
>PVHX01018120.1:0-38000 GCA_004024805.1 Geosciurus inauris
AGGAGGAGCAGGAGGAGCAGGAGGAGGAGGAGCAGCAGCAGGAGGAGGAGGGGGAGGAGGAAATCCAGAACCATCATGGCAGAAGGGTGTGGCATAGGACAGCTCATGCAAGGCAGAAGCAGAAGAGAAGGAGGAAGGGCTAGAGAGAAAATAAACCCTCCCAGGGCAAAGCAGCCAAAGACCTACTTCCTCCAAGAAGGTCCCACCTGCCAGTCGTCCATCCAGCCACCATGGACCAGTCCACTGGTGAGCTCAGAGCCCTCCTGATCCCACACTTCCCCGAAGCTCCGCCTCTGGAAGCGCAAGGCTACAGGAGACATCCTAGGACAAGTCCAGCATAATCCCCATCGTCAGGGAAACTTCTGACTCCCCAGGAACGACCCGTGTGGTCCACGTCAGGCCTCGGGATCAGGTTCCCGGAGGTGATCACAAAAGCAAATGACTGAGGACGTTCACGATTCACGAGTCTACAAACCAACGCAATCCAGGGAGGTACACGTGACCTTCCTGGCCACAAGGTTCAATCTCATCAATAAAAGGAAACCCCATAGCCTTGACCGTATCGTACTCCCTGGAAGAAAACGGTAGGTTCCGCCATTGCCTGATGGAGGAGGTGGACCAGGGAGAAGTTCAGCGATATGGTGCATGCCCAGAACACGCGAGGCTGTGCGTTTGATCTCCAGAACTTTAAAGAATCGTAGATTAATTACACAGAGCCATGCAGTAGGAAGTTCACCCCAATGTCCCAATACCCATCCTTGACATGAGGACTTAGTTCTGTGGTGTCCAGAGCCCAGCTGATTGTGGACAGCCACCAATGAATGCTCAGCCCAGTTCCCCAATAGCTGGCCACACTGCACAACATGGAAACCACGGATCCAACATTGGTGTGGCCCATTTGTACTCTGCTGGTGCCGTCAGGAAGAAAGCTAACACCCTTCCTGATCCCTCAGTTTCTTTGCTTAAGAAAAAAAAAAGAAACCTTCATTCTGAAGGAAAGGCGTCCATTTTTGTGGGGCTTCAGAGTGCCACCACATCAAAGGAGTGTCCAGAAAAATTAGTAAGGCACTGTGAGCCCTTTCATGGCTGCATAATATTCCTCTGGGTGACTCTGCCGTATATGGGTGTATCCATTCTTCCCTGGCCAGACGTTGTTTGTCTCCATCTTTTTAACTATCACAATAAATGCTGCTGTGAATATTCATGCACACGTGGGGTTTTTTTGTTTGTTTGTTTTTGTTGACAAGAATGTTTTCATTTCTCTTGGGTGGATACCAGGGGTGGAATTGCTGGGTCATATGGTAACTCCACGTTTAGCATTTGGAGGAGCCACCGGACCGTGTTCCAAAGCAGCTGCGCCATTTTGCATTCAAGAATTTGGGATACGTTTGCCTTTAATTTGTCACATCAAGTCACACAGATGTGGTTTCATGAGGACTTAAAAGTAGGTCACTGTATTCTCAGGCTGCTGCTCTTTGCTCTAAAACCTGTTTTCCCTTCCAGCTAAAGACCGGGCAGGCTCGCTTCCCAACTGCAGAAAGTAATTAAGCTGCCAGCACATCCTGTAACGTTAATGGTGGAGCAGAGGAAACCTAAATTACTGTGACACACGGATTCATGGGGGGATGCGAGGGGCCTGGGGCCCCAAAGTACGTAACCCCATTTGCTAATTTTGCTTACATGCAGGTAACAGCCATTCTGTGCCTGCCCTCCTACCCTGCCTCTCCTCCGGCGGTGTTTATGGGATGCAGGAGTGTTGGAACCGTGTCCCCGCCTCGCTGTGTCAGGGTGCAGAAGAGCACTAACAGCAGCGTCTCGCCCAGTGGGATCAACGCTGCTCTCTTCAAACTGCGGGAGCAGAGAATTCAGAACCAGTGGTACAAAGGGAATGGAGGGAGCCAGGGATTAAAGGACGAAGATGAGTTTTGAAGGTGAAGGATGAACTTGTGCAACCTTGGGGAGGGGAACCGGGCCAAGGATGCTCTGGGACTTCCACTCGATATATTGGAATCTCCCCATCACTTTGTAGAACATAGGCTGTGTTGGGCGTATGGGTTTGGGTCTCGGATGGGTCTCTCTTGACTCTCTGTCTCTCAGAGAGTTCAAAGAATAGCATTGCATTGTGTCAGGGTAGATTTTTCCAAAGCATGGCCGAAACTTTTCTGTTGTATCTGGTACCAGCTCCCCCTTCTTGGACCACTGGAGTCATATACTGAACAATCCATATGGGTAGAAGGACACAAATCATGGGAGTTAACAGTGAGAAATAAGGTATATTGCTAGAAAGCAGCATAATTCACCCTAAACAAAGGACAGAAGTAAATCAAGTGTCCATCAATGGACAAATGAATCAATAAATGGTAGTCATTCATATAATGGAATATTACTCAGTCATGAAAAGGAATCAGGACCTGATATGCAACAATGTGAATGGAATTTGAAAACATTATGCTTAGTGAAAGAAATCAGACACAAAAGATCATATATGGCATGCTTCTATTAATATAAAACATTCAGACAAAGCAAATACATAGCAGGTGGAAAAGAGATTAGACATGGGCAAGGCCTGGGGGAGTAAGCAATGGGAATGACTGATTAAAAGCTATGTTATGGTTTAGATAGGAGGTGTCCCTCAAAAGCTCATGTTTGAGAAACGCAAGAATGTCCAGAGATGAAATGATTGGGTCAAGGCAGGAATAACCCAATAAGTGGATTAATTCATTTGAAATGATTAACTGGAGGAGGTAGTCACTGGGCTGTGCCTTTGGGGACTCTGTCCTGTCCCTGGTGAGCAGAGCTCTCTCTGCTTCCTGGTGCCACGTCCTGAGCTGCTCTCCTCCTCCAGGCCCTTCTGCCATTTTGTTCTGCCTCACCTTGGGCCAGAGCCATGGAGTCGGCCAGCCATGGACTGAACCTCTGAGACCACGAGCCCCAAATCAACTTTTCCTCCTCTAATTTTTCTTGTCACGTCTTTTGGTCACAGCAATGAAAACATTGACGAAAACAGAGTCAGTCAACTTCTCTGGGGGATCAGAAACTAAAAACTGTCCTCAAAGGAAGCAGTGGAGATTGTTGCCTGAGCTTTTCTAAGTTCTATCACTCATTCGCCGCCAATGCAGTTTTAAGCTATGTGAATTATATCTCTGCCAACCTTCTTGGCGTTTTCCCTTGTTTGGCCTCCCCAATTCTTGACCTACCCTGCTCCATATGGGTTTGAAATTCCTCCCATAGAGAGCTCAAGAGTTTCCCCAATTCCCTCAACTTGGACTAGCTTTGTTTTTGCTTTTGCAGAAACAAGGAGGATATTGTCCCCGTTCTAAGCCTAAAACTCAAAAGTTATTCCACTTTTCTTTTCCTCCTCTCTCTTTCTCTTTCTCTCTCTCTTGACATGGCCGAGTGCATACTCTTCAATTTCCCCAGAGAAATCCAGCTTCCATTTTCCCCGTGGCCACCATCCGAGACCAGCGCCATCTAGCTCACCTTCTCTGACATCACAGCCGCATGATCAGACACCACAGCTGCGCCATGAGCTCCTGAGCCATGATACACTCTTGGCATTTTAAGCCACCAAACTTTGTGACATCCTGACACACAGTCATGGCTAATTGACAGATATGCCAGTCTCCCTCGGTTTCCTAACTTAAAAACTGGGGTGAATATTAGAATTTTTCTTTCAATTTTATGGTTTTCTCTATTTTTTTTCCTTAGGCTGTTAATAAGATTAAATTGAAAAATGAATCATAAGCCATTCAAAGATCCTCACCAATGTTTATTTATTCTATTCTTATGCTGTGTTTCCTTTCTAACCTCCCAGAGGAAAATCAGGATGCAATTCATCTTGTATTTCTCTCCTACCCATCTTGCTCCCTCTGACACCTGTCACCCATTGTCTCCAATTCAAACAGTCTCTCATTTATATTTGATGTATGCATGAAAGAACACAGACAACCAAATTGCGTTCTAACTGCATGAAAATCTCGAGCCGGGCATACAAACACATGAAAGGAATATTGTTTGGGGTTTTTTTGTTTTGTTTTTTGTACTAGAGATTGAACCCAGGGGCCCTTGACCACTGAGCCACCTCCCCAGCCCTATTTTGTGTTTTATGTAGAGACAGGGTCTCACTGAGTTGCTTAGCGCCTCGCCATTGCTGAGGCTGGCTTGGAACTCGCGATCCTCCTGTCTCAGCCTCCGTAAGTGCTGGGATTACAGGTTTGAGCCACCGCACCCGGCTGGAATATTGTTTTTGATTTTTATTGATAGTGATATTCAGCACCTTATCACTGAGCGGTTTCAAGAGTCACATGTGGTTTCCTTTCTATTTTATTTTACTTTCTTTGGATTTCTTTAATCTCTCTTCTGCAATTCCCTGCCGAGTACCAGTGTACAAAAAAAATTGTTGAATAAACACTCTCTGGAATCAACTGAACGTGTAATAATCAACAATATGGGTAATACCAAGTATGGACAGGAGACAAGCTCCTTGGATTCAATTGTGGGACATCTCTTTCAGACTAAGGAGCAGTTGATTGCTGTATTTGTTTCACCTGGAAAAGCACAATTTTACAAAATGGCGATATTTCAACACACAAGGAACAAAATGAAAGAGTAAAATCGCAGCAGGAAGCTAAGGGTGGGTTATAAAAATTGCAATACGACAGTTTTGATTTTTGACAATCAGGGTGATCACATGAGTCAGCACGAGACTAATCATACAGAGATAAAAATACACACATACGAATGAAGATGTATGGAACCCACGAAATCCACGCAAAATCATTAGGCTGTTATCAATATAAATTCTCGACAGGTGAAACTGCCATTATTATGCTAGATCTGGAATATCTCCCAAAAATCATGTGTTAAAGACATGGTCAGCAGTCTATGGTTCTCTTAGGAGGTTGTGGAGCCTTTAAGAGGTGGAGCCTAGTGAGAGGAAGTTAGGCCTCTGGAGGCGGGGCCTGGAAGGATATATTGAGACCCCAGTCTCTTCTTCTCTCTCTCTCTTATTTTCTGGCCACCACAAATTGAACAGCTTTCTTATTATTTCCTTGTCCTTTGAAAAAATTATGATTATTTTAATTGCACAGCCTTACAGAGCAGAGTATGATAAAGGCATTCATGTAAATAACAGGTAATGATCAAAGCAAGGTGTTCAGCCTTTTCTTATCTTCCAACACTTTCTAAAAATTTTTAATTAACTTAATAATTGTGTGTATTTATGGTGTGTAATGTGGTATTTAAATACATGTATGAAATATCTACTGGACTTATCAGGGCAACCAAAGTTTCCAGGCCCATGTTATTACTTTGTGTTTGGTAGAGACTTCAAGCTTGTTCTAATTTTTCATGAAATATACACTAGATGGATACAAACTGAAGGCTCCCCACCATAATGATAAAACTTAACTGCATTTCTCTGTGTTTATGAACACGTTCTTTTTTTGATGGAGAAACACTACAAACATGTAACTTCATACAGGAGATGTTTTTTTGTGGGGCAAAAAAAAAAAAATCATATTTTTTGTGAAATGAGCCTGTTTTCCGCTAAGCAGTTCAGGAATAAAATGCAGCCAATTTTTGATTACCCTTCTTTCTCTCATAGCTGTTCCCTGAGAAGATGGAAACGATTACTACTTACACGGTAAAACTGAGAGGGAACTATTCCATGGAGAACCAATCCCAAGTTGATCATAAAACTACAGAGATAAAAACAAAATAATATTTAATCAATCACTCAGAAGTATCTATACTTCTGTTCATCGTCACCCACGTAAGAAATAGTCGCCCGTATTTGTATGGATCTCTTAATGCTGAAAATTTACTCAAAGAGATGAGTGTTGGTACTTTTTTTCAAAAAAAAAAAGTAATTAAAGAACTAGGGACGCCGCTCAATGGTAAAGCATTTTACCAGAATGTGTGATGTCCTGTGTTCAATTTGAGAACTGCAAAAATTAATCATCCTAATAATTAAAAATCGTGTAATGGTATTAAATATGCTAGACTATTAATTTTGAGATTGCAGACAACCGATGAGTTACCTGCATCTGTCTGTTCTGTTTCCATAGCAACCCTGGTGTATCTCGAGCTATTTTTATTGAGAAAGGGGATTTTAAACTGATACAATTAAAAGAAATAAAGAATATACAGCCCTGGTAAGGGAGTGTCCCATATTTGTGAGGAATTCATTGAGGAAGAAGGGCTGGCCAGACACCCAGTGCCCAGGAATCATGGAGAACCCTCTCTGTGATGGACATTTTCCGTCAACATTTGTCACATTCATTGCTGGGGTGAAAAGAGGAAAAGCTCAGCCCTCCTCTGTATTCTTCTTGGAACTCAGTTCTTGATCTTTTCTTATATTTGGAGAAACAAGAGAAATGGAGCAACATTTGGAGAGGTGGAAAATTACCCATCAGCCTACACCTGGGGCGGGATAGCTGCTCAGTTGGAGGAAAGCAGCCAGAGAGCAGGAAGACAGACGGAGGCAGGGGGATTGCTTTTCAACATAACACTTCGGTCTTCGGTCACCCTGTCTGCTTCCATTCCTCCCTTGACTCTGCTAAGTTCTCAGGAAGGGAAAAGGGCATTTCAAGGACTCTGTGTTTTACTGGGATTCCTGCCACCGTGCATGTCCCTACATCCATCCCCGGGGCCATCTTGGAACTGCCCCTCTCACACTTAACGGCCCCCACCCATTATTAAAATTCCATTCTCCAAGTGTCCCCAGAAGCATATGTTTCATTAGGAGGGAGCTCGAGCTGAGAGAGGAGCAGGGGAAACTGTCCTGTGTGCACCATGAGAAATGCACAGCCAGGACAAAATCCATGCTTCCTAAACGTCCTGCAGAGAACACCATCCCACGCCGGCGCAGCTCGCACGCTGAACACAACCTCAGCTTTCACGGCTCTCTGGGTTGGATCCCCCCAAAACCAACAGGCACATTCCCACCCGTAGCAATAAAGATGATTGCAAAAGAAACTGACTTGTACATGTTTGGTAAATAGAAATGACTCCAGAAGGAATCCCTTGGATCTCTGAAAGTCTCCATCTAAATCAAGTCTTGATAAACTATGTCATTCAAATGCAATCTTTAAATCTCGCAAAGCCCAGGAAGTTTACCCTCCAGTCCTTTAGAGCCTGGGATAAATGGACTTTCTTAATCAATCACTCAGAAACACCTGGAAAATTTCTTTTTTTTTTTTTTCTTTTTTTGGCACCAGGGATTGAACTCAGGGGCACTCGACCACTGAGCCACATCCCCAGCCCTATTTTGCGTTTTATGTAGAGACAGGGTCTCACTGAGTTGCTTAGGGCCTTGCCGTTGCTGAGGCTGGCTTTGAACTCATGATCCTCCTGCCTCAGCCTCCGGAGCTGTAGGGATAACAGGCGTGCACCACCGCATCCAGCTGGAAAAATTCTTAACAACAACAAAAACGGGCTATTTGCCCTTAAAACCTTAGATATCCAGCCATTTGTGTGAAGGAATGAGGTTAGATGTGGTATTTTGAATTTTATAGTACTAAAGATTTTAAAGGAATTTTCGGTGCACTGTAAGTATACATATTAGTAGGGCTTATTTTTACCTATTTGTGCACAAAATATAAGTGAGCCCGTTTTATTTCCCAGCACCTCCCTGTGTCTTCCTTCCTCCTTCCCCATACGCCCCATCCTTTATTTATACTGATCTCCCTTCAACTTTCACATTTACTACCTAAATAAGTTTCTGCAGGCAAACACTAGAGTTCCTAAAGAGAATACGACACGGTAACCTGAAATACTATTAGCACCACAGGTTCCTTTTTCCCTCAGAAACCAGGATTCACTAATTCCCTATAAGGTTTGCTTTTCCCAAAATTTTCTTTGCCTTGCAAAGATGGCAGAGAACAAAAAGAAGAGAGAGACGTGTCTTGGGAACATCGAGTTCCAAGAGCAGAACTCACCTGTGCCAATCCACGAAAGCAGCCCAGGGAGACAGGAGGTACCACCGTCTCTACGAGGGGGTCTCTCTGGAAACCTTCCTGTGAAACATCGCCACCGGGTACTGAAATCAGTGTTTCGTATTTTAACAATGTTTTCTTCCTCAATCCAAGACACGCACATCTTGTCAATTATTAGCCTAAATTTGCATTGAACCGTTTCGCTCAAGTAATAGCTACTCATATATAAAGTTCCTCCCAATTCATCAATTTTCACATGATCCAATTGACGAGAACAAATAAGCTAACTACAGAAAGAAGATGGAGGAAGTTAGCAAGACCATTTTGGGGGTGTTTTTTTTTTCTTTTTGTTTGTTTGATAATTTGGGGGATTTTTGTTTTGTTTTATTTTGTTTTTATTTTTCCAACTTTGGATACCAGATGCCTCTGTGTGGATAAAGAACAATTCTTTACAAGTTTTGTTTTGGAAAAGGGAAATTAAGGAAGTTTCTCCTGCAATTTCACTTCAACATATTCTTGCTTGGATTCATGAGATCAATCTGCATCTGAGGCTTACCCTCTGATCCCTCTTTTGTGGTTTAGCTATGAAGCGTCCCCCAAAAACTCATGGGTGAGACACTGCAAGAGTGTTCAGAGGTGAAATGTAATCTAATAGTGTAACCTAATAGTGGATTAATCCACTTGAATGGATTAACTGGGTGGTGACTGCAGGCAGATGGGATGTGGCTGGAGGAGGTGTCACTGGGCTGTGCCTTTGGGGACTCTATACTGTCCCTGGTGAGCAGAGCTCTCTCTGCTTCCTGGTGCCACGTCCTGAGCTGCTCTCCTCCTCCAGGCCCTTCCGCCATTTTGTTCTGCCTCACCTTGGGCCAGAGCCATGGAGTCGGCCAGCCATGGACTGAACCTCTGGAACCAGGAGCCCCGAGTCAACTTTTCTCCTTAAAATTGTTTGGTCGGGTATTTTGCTCACAGCAGCAAAAACAAAAAGGAAAACACTAGGAGAGCCTCCAAGGAGAACCCCACAACCGCCGATGAACACCTTGGGTCCCCTCTGCATTGTCTGGAGTCCCTCCGGTCCTTATTTTTTCCATGGAGAGTTTTTTCAGCTTAGCTGATTCCCTGGCTTTCTGCAGTAAACGGTGCAGTCTGGATGCTTCTCTTTGTCTCTTTAATACTGAATGACACGGTCCACGCCCACCCAGGCCTCCGGCGCTCAGCAAAACAGCCGGCCCTTCTGTCTGAAACGACAGGACCCTCCTAGCAGTGTGCTGTCCACTGGGCATCTGAGGTCAGGAAGCTCTTAAAGAAGATGAATACCCGGAAGGGAAAATAATCTGCTTTTTGGAGCTGTACCTGCACAGAACCAGGATATCAAAGAGAAAGGTGCAGGTGGCAAACCGCTCAAGCCGACCTGCCAGGTAGGAAAATCAGGGGGATCCCGAATGCTGGGGGATGTTTTCCTTTTCATCTAAACCAAATAAAACCTCCCTGAAGAGCACGTCCCCACACCAAGCCATCAACATGGAGCGTTTTTAAATAGCCCTTTGTCGCTGTGAACACAACCATTTTTGCTTTTGACTGCTATTTTATTTTATTTTTCCTTCCAAGGTCACATGCAGGATGGCTCACTTCTCAAGCGCTACCCAAGGGCACAGAAAACTTCCTTGCTGAGGACAGACCCTCCATCCTGTATCCTCCATCCGCATTTCCACAACCCACTAAAGGAGGCAAACAACATCTCCAAGGATCCCCTGACCCCCTTTCCCCTTTCCTTGGCTACGACCATTGCACACCCCGCTTGACCAGTCTGATGTATTTTCAAGACCTTCTATCAGCAGAAACGTGCTGTATTTTACACACTTACAAATTTGTTGCCAGGGCGCGGTGGCGCAAGCCTGTCATCCCAGCACTTTGGGAGGCTGAGGCAGGAGGATCGCAAGTTCAAAGCCAGCCTCAGCAATGGCGAGACCCTAAGCAACTCAGTGAGACCCTGTCTCTACATAAAACACAAAATAGGGCTGGGGATGTGGCTCAGTGGTTGAGGGCCCCTGAGTTCAATCCCTGGTACCAAAAACAAAAACAAAAAAAAAGAATGTCCATCCTGTGCCCGAAGCCATCCGCGCCCTTCCTCAGCCGGTGCCTGGGAGACCCTGGTTTCCTTCGCGCACCCAGCCCACGCGCACCCTCAAATCTACTCTGCAAACAAACGTTCGTGCGGAAAAGTCCAAGAGATCAGTAAAGACAGGGATGGGAAGGCCGCAGCCTCATCTGCCCCGCAGCCTGCTTTGCCTTCTTGGTGGGGACCCGGCAAAGCGTCCCCCGGCCCCGAGGCGCGTGGTCCCTTGCAGTTCTGCCCCCGGGACTCCGGCTGTTTTCTCAGGACGAACCCGAGCAGAGGCGGCCTCAGCCCTGCAGCTGATGAAGGGCCCAGAAGGCCCCCGCAGAGCCTGCCAGATCAATTAGGAGGCTGGCTCGGGGAGGCTCAGCAGCCCAGTGCTAGCTCCTGGTGCCCAAATGCAGCCACGCGTCATGCGCAACGGAGGCTAGAGGCCAGGAGTATCCTCGGCTCTTAGAGCTGTCACGGTTTGTTTGCGTTTTTGTTTTTGTGTTTTATTTATTTACTATGTTTTACACGGTCCACGTTGGAGAGAGCTCCACAGAGCGGCCTCCGCGTCTGCTTTATGCGGAGCAAGAGCTCCCTCTATTGTCCCCAGAGTTTTCCTGCGGCTCCAATCTGATCACCTACCAGCGCCGGCAGGTACACGGTGGCGCTTTGGCGCACTGAGAATACGCGTAGAGCGGGCAGATCGCGGAGGACCGGCTGGGAAGAGGCTCGGTGAGTCTCCACACTCAGCCTCGCCGGCGCCATGGTGCGCACCTGTCATCTCGCCAGCCTAAGCAACAGAGAAGGCCCATCTCTAAACAAAAAATAAAAATGGCTGGGATGTGGCTCAGTGGTGGAATGGCCCTGGGTTCAATCCCCAGGACTGGAAAAATAAAAATAAAAAAAGGGAGGAAGAGAGGGAAGGAAGGAAAGACGGCCAGACAGACGGACCATCAGGTCTTTGTAGGATTTTCCTCTGTAGCAAAAATTGAATACTCTGTCATGTGACATCTATTTTTTTAATTTATTTTTTAATTAATTATTTTTTTGGGGGGGTACTGGAGATTGAACTCAGGGGCACTCGACCACTGAGCCCCATCCCCAGCCCTATTTTGTGTTTTATGTAGAGACAGGGTCTCACTGAGTTGCTTAGCGCCTCGCCGTTGCTGAGGCTGGCTTTGAACTCGCGATCCTCCTGCCTCAGCCTCCCAAAGTGCTGGGATGACAGGCTTGCGCCACCGCCCGGCATGATGATTGATTTTAAAGTGCTCTTTGTAACCATGGAATGTAAAAGTGCCTTTCTTTGTTAATTCGTGCACTGCGGCTATACATTATAGCGGTGTTCATTCTGACACAATTATGCCTGCGAGGAATATAATTTGCTTCACTTTGGTTGCCAGGGCTTCCTCTGTCCCTGCCCTCCTTCCTCCTCCTGTTCCCCTTCCTCTATTCCACCCATCCTCCTCCTATTGATTATTAATCGATTTTTAAATCAGTGCACAAAGGATAGGCATAAACATGGAATTCACTTTGGTATTCCTATGTGCACATGGGAAACTTGGGTTAGATTCCTTCAACTGTCCCCTCTTTTTCCATCCCTTCCCCATTCGCAATCAAAATGGCTTTTAAAGCTGGACTTTATATCCCAGTGACAGGCAGGCGTGGTGGCGCATGCCTGTAAACCCGGTGACTCGGGAGGCTGAGGAAGGAGGATGGAAGTTCAAGTCCAGCCTCAGTAACCTAGCGAGGCCCTAAGCAACTTAGTGCAACCTTGTCTCAAAAATAAAGCAAATAAAACAGCCGTGAACAGGGCTGGGGATGTGGCCTAGTGGTTGAGCACCTCTGGGTTCAATACCCGGTACTAAAAAAAGTCTGAATCTACTTTTTGTCACAATGAAATTTTTTAATTTAAAGAATGTGTCCATCTTGCTCTAAGCATCGATGACCAAGTCGTTTACTGAAGAGTCAGGCGACATAAGGAGTTGACATGAACAGTGAGGGATCAATGGGGACACAGGGAAGTTCCTAATCTCAGAAGGACCCCAAAAACGCCAACAGGTAACTGAGCCAATCGTAATCTGCCCTATAGCCACGCCTACTAGGAGGCCCCGCCCCCATGACCACACCCCCACCTCAATCACTTCCCACCATAACCACGCATTACTGTAACCACGCCCCACTGTAACCACGCCCTGCAATAACCACGCCCCACCATAGGCCTAATAGGCCCTGTAACCACACCCCATCTTGACCACACCCCACCATAACCACAATAACCACACCCCCATTGTGACCACGCCCCATGTGAAATCACACCCCATTGTGACCACGCCCCATGACCACGTTCCACCTCAATCACTTCCCACCATAACCACGCATCACTGTAACCACGCCCCATCATAACCACGCCCCCAGCTTATCTGTGCCTAATAGGTCTCTGTAATGACACCCCATTGTGACCACGCCCCACCATAACCACGCCCTGCACTAGCCACGCCCCCCACCACCTATTAGGCCCTGTAACCGCACCTCATCTTGACCACGCCCCACCATAACCACACCCTGCAATAACCACACCCCCATCGTCTAATAGGCCCTGAAATCACACCCCATTGTGGCCATGCCCCACCGTAACCATGCCCTGCAATAACCACGCCCCCACTGCCTAATAGGCCCTGTAACCACACCCCATATTGACCACGCCCCACCATAACCACGCCCCACAATAGCCACGCCCCTGCTGCCTAATTGGCCCTGTAATCACACCCCTTCTGTAACCACGCCCCACCACAACCTGCCCCAGCGCAATGTCCTGCAGTACTCAAGCCCAAGCTATAAAACGCGCTCTTCTGTAGCCACGCCCCTCAGTAACCACGCCCATAGATAACCACGCCCCCATCCGAATCCCTAAGCAACTTAGCAAGACGCAGTCTCAAAATACAGAATAAAAAGTGTTGGGAATGTGGCTCAGAGGTGAAGAACCCCTGGGTTCAACCAACCTCAATAAATAAAAGAACAAATAAATAAATAGATCCAACTAAGCAGACTTCCAATCAGTCACTCCCGCTTTATCCTGTGTATCTCCTTATTTCTTCTTTCCTACCTCAGAAGCACATGAGTAGTTTGTCAACTTGGAACAGGAAGGGTTTCTTAGGACACAAGCCACGTGAATCTTCATGTAAACAAAAATTTTTTTTTGATCAACTGGACATTTATCAAAATGTCAAACTTGCTCTTTTTGAATGACACCGTGAATAAGTCAAAATGAGAACCTGAGCATATAGAAAGTGGAATATAGAATGTCATATATTTATTACATATTCAGAATATATTGAAAACTCAGTTACATAAGACCAACAACAGAATTTGGGGGCAGGCACCAGTGATTGAACTCAAGGGCACTGAGCCACATCCCCAGCCCTTTTTACATGTTTTTAATTTGAGACAGTGAAATTCAATTAACTCTATTTATTTATTTACTTATTCATTTATTTATTTTCATTTATTTTTGGTACTGGAGATTGAACTCAGGGGCCCTCGACCACTGAGCCACATCCCCAGCCCTATTTTGTGTTTTATGTAGAGACAGGGTCTCACGGAGTTGCTTAGGGCCTCGGCATTGCTGAGGCTGGCTTTGAACTCACGATCCTCCTGTCTTAGCCTCCGGAGCTGCTGGGATGACAGGCATGTGCCACCGCACCTGGCTGAATTAACACTATTATATTACATGAACATAATTAAGTCGCTTAGGGCATCTGTAAGTTTTGGAGACTGGTCTTGAACTTGTGATCCTCCTGCCTCAGCCTCCCAAATCATTAGGATTACAGGTGTGCACCACCGTGCCTGCCTCACATGGGATCTTAAGATGGAAGGGACAAACCTTGCAGAGAGACCCTCCACGACCTCCTTCCTCCTACCTGGCCCACCTCCCTGCAGTCCATTGCGAATCAATGACTCGGTCTACTAATAAAATCAGAGCCCACAGGATCCAATCCCTTCCACAAAGCTCGAGCTCTGGACACTCGGGACCAACCCTTCTGCCAGGAGCCTTCAGGAGACACTTCGGATCCAAGCCACAGTGATAGCCCAAACAGCTGAGCACGGTGGCCCACACCTGTGCTTTCAGCACTCAGGAGGCTGAGGCAGGAGGATCGCGAGGTCAAAGCCAGCCTCAGCAACGGCGAGGCCCTAAGCAACTCAGTGAGACCCTGTCTCTACATAAAACACAAAATAGGGCTGGGATGTGGCTCAGTGGCCGAGGGCCCCTGAGTTCAATCCCTGGTACTGGGCTGGCCCTTACGTGACCAGCAGGTCCTAAGCACACACTGGGGCAGCCTTCCCTCACCAGTCCTGCCCAGGCTGCCTTTCCACTTACCAGCTTCACTTTGCTGAGGGTGTCTACGCTTTGTTCTGTTTGCAGCACTGGGCATTGAACTCAGGGGCTCATCTCCAACCCTTTTCATGTTTTATTTAGATACAGAAGCTCAGTAAATTGCCCAAACTGGCCTTCAACTTTCCTATCCTCCTGCCTCAGCCTCCTGGGATTACTAGTTGTGCCTGGCTTGCATGGGGTTTTAAGGTGGAAATGCGCTGGATGTGTCCAAAATCATTGATTTCTGATTAAAGTACAAGGGAAAAAAAAGTTTGGGGCGCCATCTAGTGGGCAAAACTTCCCATTTGAGCCAAATAATAAGATCCTATTAGTTAAATTCCCAGAACCACCAAAAAAAAAGTGTGTATTCATTTATCCAGCAAAGAGGAGACGAGAGGCACTGTCAAGATAAAAGAGAAAATCATTTGTCATAAAAACCTGATCTAAAACTCAAAATATGGATGTCATTCTTTTTTTTTCTAATTAAAATAAGACTTGGCTTAGGAAGTGTGGGGTCTCCTGTGGGGATGATAACGAGTGCCTGGGGACCCCACGAAGGCACGGTTTGCATGATGTGGTTAAGTGGAAAAATTGAAGTGAGAATAGTATCTCAATAAAAGGCAGATTTTACAGGTGAAGGGAGAGAGAGAAATTTGCCCGTTCTCACTCAAAGAAATGATCCAGGTAGGGTAGACTAATAGGGACAGACACATGCAGATATGGTGGGAACCAAAGCTCAGGGGACGATTCTATAAGTGGCCTCTGGTGCTGACCCCTCAGGCTGGCTTTTCCAAGAAGCCACTGACCGGCAGCCCTGCCTGGCCTCCCTGGACAGGCTACGTCACCATCCTCAGCAAACCCCCTGCTCCCTGCAGGAGAAATGCAGGCTGAAATAATGTCCCTAAGAGGAAGCAAGTCACCCTGCAGGGGACACTTCTGTGACCTCAACACAGACCAGGTCCCAGGACTCAGGAAGACGAGGATCATTCCTCCAGCCATGAAATCTGCAAGAACAGGTTCCAATGAGAACCAGGCAGCACGGGCCAAGGTGACCCAGAGGGGCCATGGCAGAGGGGACCCTGCTGTCCATCAAAAGTCAAGAAGTGGACCTCGGTGGGACTCTCTGGAAACTTCCCTGAGACCCCAATAAAACTGGAGGGTAAGAGGGGCAGGTTGTCCCTGTCCTCTGTGAGTGGACCTCCTCTGTCCCTTGAGAGTGGCCCCTTCCCCTTTCCATCCCTTCAATCAACTCCTGCCTGTCACTCTGAGTGACATGTCAGACATCTTTATGATTTGATCACAATAATTGGGGGTTTGAAGGAGGATCTCCACGCTGCCTCAATTTCCCAGAAGTCCCCAGCACTATAACAATTAGTTTGGCATTGAAAATGATTATGGGACCCCAGACTCTTCTTCTTTGTCTCTTTCACTCCCTGGTCATGAGGAAAGCAACTTTTCTCCAAGACCCTCTCCCAGGATGACATGTTGTCTTAGCCACTAGAGACCCCAAAACCAACAGTGCCATCCCTAAACTGTGAGCCAACTTAAACCTTTCTTCTTTATAAGTGGACCATCTGAGGGTTTTGTTACAGTATCAGAAAACTGACTAGCACAGTCTCTGAACATGTAACAGCTGCACTTCAGCCGATAACGGAGTCACTGTCATTCGGGAACTTTGGAGGACAGCAAGCCACCACCCCTCAGAACACCTCCAATGCAAATTTGTTCTCACAAGAGCCATATTTTGTGAAGAAAGGGGTAGCCTTGAAAACCTGGTCCCCACACCTGTGCCTGAAGCAGCGTTCTGCAGAACTCAGACTAAGCACCGTCGAAATCAAGCGCTCCGCGGCCAGGACTCTGATGGGCATCGTCATTAGGGCATCGTTTCCATGAGATGGGCTCAGCGCATATAAGGACTTTTTAAAAAAATGGCAGAGATAACACCATTGGGGTCACCAGCACCGATCCGCAAAGCCACTCCATACGTAACCGCAGGGCTGCTCATTCCGCAGCTGTACAGGTGCGCAACCGAGCAACCGGACTTGGCCAATATCCTTCCCCGGAACTCCCCTTTCCCGCCCTCCTTGGCCAGGGCTCCTGTTTTTGACGCTGCAAAAGTCCCTTCCATGTTCATGAGACCCCCAGCTACCGCCGTCCCTTTCTTTTTTCTTCTCTAGCTTCTGCATGTGGGAGCAAAACAGATGATCCTTCAATTTCTGAATCTGCCTTATTTTGCTTAAAACAGTGCTCTGCAGTGCCACGCATTAGCCGCCCATGACATCATTTCGTTTTTCTTTATGGCTGAAAAAACTCCATTGTGTCTACGTGCCACGCATTCATGCCTTGATGGACACCCGGGCTGGTTCCATAATTTTGTTTTTCTGGTAACACACATCAAACCTCTGAGCTACATCCCCAGGTCCTGAGCTCCCCCCACGGGCTCCGGGGAGGCTCCTCCTGCCTCTCCAGCTCATGGGGCTCCAGGTGGCCCTGGCCTGGTCACTCCAGTCTCTGCCTCCATCTCCACGGGACTGCTCAGTCCCACTCACAGGTTCCAGGGAAATAGGACTTAGACAAGAATTTCGAATGGGCCATTATTTGACCCAAAGTTTTGTTTTTTGGTACCAAGGATTGAACCCGGGGGGTGCTTAACCACAGAGTCACGACCCCAGCCCTTTTTATTTTTTTTATTTAGACACAGGACCTCATTAAGTTGCTTAGGGCCTCGCTAAGTTGTGGAGGCTGGCTTCCAATGTCGCATCCTCCTGCCTCGGCCTCCCTAGTCCCTGGGATGACAGGCGTGCCCCACCACGCCCGGCCCCTGCCGTATCTTCCTTCATAAGGGATTCATGTACCAAATGGCCCTGAAAGGCCGTGTTCACTGTGCTCCTCACTAACTGCACCAGGTTCTGGCGCTGTATTCAAATTGTGCGGGTTTCTCTCCCTCTGCTCTGCCTCGGCGGCTCTCCCGGTGGCCGTTCCGCGCACATTAGAACCTTTTATTCCCAACACCTCAGAAGGACTGAGCTCCTGGCCCTGCGAGACGACAGCCACCCTCTTCTTAAAAACTAATGCTTCATTCCCCGGGGAATTCACGCCGCTGCTTGCACATAACGAGCCCATAATATCCGCCAAGTCACTGTGAGTTGAAGTGAAGCCTAAGCGTATCATTTTTTTTTTTTTTTTTTTAAGAAAAACAGCTCGTTTTGCACATCCTTCTGCGTTGGTCTGAACTTATCTGCTTCCTTTATTGCGAAACCATACAGGGGAAAAAAATTTTTTTTTTTCTATTTCATACATCAGTTGCTGACACGCCCCTTCAAAATGGAACAGAATGTCCAGCTTCAGGGAACAAAACGCGGCGGAAAATAAACGACCTCCTCTCTCTGCACCGAGGCCTCCTTAACAACCTCGGAGAGTCTCAGAAGGCAACCCAGAGGCAGCTGGGCTCTGGTGTAATGGGAGCGCTCGTTAGTCAGGAAGGAGCACAGAGGCTGCGACCGCGGAGGCTGCGACCGCGGAGGCTGCGACCGCGGAGGCTGCGTGCATCAGCTGCAGGAACTCCTCTCGGAGAGAAAGCGACTATGGATGAGAACTGTTAGCAGCCTCTCTCACTTGAAGACTCACTCTGTGGACATAAAACATGCTTTCTTTCTTTTTTTCTTTTCTTTTTCTTTTTCTTTTTTTTTTGGTACTGGGGATTGAACTCAGGGGCCCTCGACCACTGAGCCACCTCCCCAGCCCTATTTTGTGTTTTATGTAGAGACAGGGTCTCACTGAGTTGTTTAGCCCCTCGCCGTGGCTGAGGCTGGCTTTCAACTCGCGATCCTCCTGCCTCAGCCTCTCTAAGTGCTGGGATGACCGGCGTGCGCCACTGTGTCCGGCAAAAGTGGTCAAATATCAACAGAATTAACCAAACAGAATCAAAGGAAATTCTACAACCATAACTTGAACAAGAATCACCTGTAATAAAAAGAAGCCTAAATAATTATTCCAACGTGTGCTCCGGTGACTTGACCTTTTGGCTTGGTTTCACTTATTTATTTGATACAGAAAGGTCGTGCTTAGTTATGCGCAGCATGTGTGTGATACTGGGTTACACGGAAACCATGTGCAAGGATCCATCCTGGTAAACGGAATTTCCATCACCTTGGACAGGTACCACCACTTGTGTTAGAGATAATGAAAATCCTCTCCCTTAGATACTGTGAAATATACTGTAGATTATTATAGTCACCCTACTGTGCAACAGAACATGGGATACTTGCCCCTCTCTAACTAGAATTTCGTACCCACGTGACAACCTCTCCCTACTGTTCCCATTTTTCTCTGGTAACCAGAATTTTGCTGTCACCTTCCATGAGATCAGAAGGCATTTTTCTGGCCCCAAACCAACACCTCCTCATCCTCTATTTGGGGGTCGCATTGCTACAGACGTCTTCTGTAAGATGGTCCTATTGCCTTGACCAATCCCTCCTCTTACAAAGAATTTTTCAATGAATATTTTGCTTGGATGCTTCTATTTCTGTGTTGTGCTCACACATTTAAATCACCTCTGACACCAGGCCCTCTTTGGATTTGCTATTTTACTGACTTTAGCTGAACGGAGACGGAATCCTCTACTTTGTGACCTGATTTTCAATCATAGGAGGTCACGAGCCAGATGACCTGTGAATGTGATACAGGGGGGTGGCACTCAGAAGTATCCATTCAAAAGGCACTAATTAGCCAGGCATGGTGGCCCACACCTATAATCCCAGTGGCTTGGGAGGCTGAGGTAGGAGGATGGCTAGCCGGAGGCCAGCCTCAGCAACTTACCAAGACTCAAAGCAACTTAAGAACAAAAAAGCATTTAAAATGAACTGGGACTGAGAGCCATCTGACAGCTAACTGACAGCCTCCTATCCTAGCTCCCTCAGCACACGAGCCTCTTCACCACTATTGGAGCCCAACCCAAGGAGAGGCTTTGTGCCTCTACTTTCTAAATAATCCTTTGTCTGGATCTCTGACCACCATGCGCTGAGATGCTTTTACATCCCACATGCAAAGGATCCCACCCGTCCGGAGTTGAGCTGTCCTCTCCAGCAACTCCTCAGACCTCGGTGACCACGGGACCGCGGTGTCCAGTGTCGCACTGCAGAGTTGGATGACCACGGTGTACAACAAGATTCTGCCTCATAAGGAAGTAAAGAAAGGCGTCCCACGGTCCCAACACAGCGAAACGCTGTCTTATTTCAGGGGACGGCATTGTTAAGGACATTGATTTGCTCATGATCCCCAACACATGTGCATGGGATCACAGTGGACCCCGTAAACAAGCAGAACTGGAAAATATTAAGGGAGCTGCCTGCTGTATTCCCCTGTTCAGTGAAACCTTAACCTACACGGTGCTAAAGATCAGGACCACAAACAGCAATGAAAAAAACACAGCACCGTAACATCCAGGGCACAGTCTTTGAAAATATTATGCTCCAGAAATGACAGAAGGGCAGACAGATGACATGAGGATTCCGTCAGGGGCTGGAACGTGGGAGCTACTGACGTCATCGTCAAAGATCCCAGGTCATTGAACCCTCGCCAACAAATGGCATCCTCTCTACATCTGCATCTGTTTTATTAAGAATTTTTATTGCTCTCACCAAAACACCCGACAAGAACAGGAAAATTTATTTAGGGCTCTTGGTTCCAGAGGTTCAGTCCATGGCTGGCCGACGCCATGGCTCTGGCCCAAGGTGAGGCAGAACAAAATGGCAGAAGGGCCTGGAGGAGGAGAGCAGCTCAGGACGTGGCACCAGGAAGCAGAGAGACAGAGACATTGGGGTAGAAAGAGACAAAAGGAGAGAGACAGAAATAGAGACGCCAGGGACAGGATAGAGTCCCCAAAGGCACACCCTGCAATGACCTACCACCTCACCTGCCTGCAGTGACCACCTAGTCCGTGCATCCAAACCAGGATGGACCAACGAGGTGACCGCTCTCACAGTCCAATCATCCCCCCACCCGGGACCTTCCTGCATTAACCCAGGAGCTCTGGGTGCAGAGAGGAGGGGGCACCTGGCATCCAAACCACAAGATGCACATGAAGGAAACAGAGGCTCTACATTAACGTGTGCAACCGATCCGGAAGCACGTGTCATCGGTGTCACTGAAATCGTCACAGAATTGGAAGTTCGCCTTGAAGGGGTCAAACCCGCTTTCCTGAAACCAAGCTTTAACCTGGAATAGCACCTGTCCTGCAGGCTGTGTAGACTCTGCGGGCTGCTGAGGGGCCGGGACCTGGGGCCCTGTTGGAGGCGCTGTCCAGCCCCAGGTGGGCGACACTCCCAGCTCAGCGGCTGCTCCCTGTCCTAAGGGCAGATTCCCCTCCCTGGGCACCTCAGCAACTGGATGGCAAGACGAGCTGGTGGGTCCACTGTCTCTGACCAGCGCTGGACGCGGGGAGAAATTCTTAAACTCAACAGCGTTGGTGGCACAAGCTCTCCACGGTCCCATGAACCGAGGCTTCACCCTGATCCCTGCGGAGAGCATCAGAGGCCCCGGGACCGCAGCAGCCTCACTAATCAGCCTCCGCACCAAGAATGTCAAGTCGGTGATGCAAAGAAAAACAGAAAAGGGAGAAATCAATAACAGAATGTCACTCAGGCCCAGCAGCCGGGCTGGAACCCGTCTGGCCATTGCTTCTGAAGGCGTGGACTCCAGACGCGCACGGGCTCCGCGCTGCTTGGTGCCCACAGAGCAGCCTCCTGGTCCGGTCACTCACAGTCCTGCAACGGTCTGCTCGGTGACGTTTAAATAATAGCACTGGGCGCTTCTTTCCTCTCATGGGGACTGCTGGAAGGTGTCACGGTCCTCGAAGAGATGAATCACGCAGCGTTAGCTCTAGAGATGAGAGGGTGCCGGGCGCGGTGGCTCAAGCCTGTCATCCCAGCACTTAGGGAGGCTGAGGCAGGAGGATCGCGAGTTGAAAGCCAGCCTCAGCAATGGCGAGGCGCTAAGCAACTCAGTGAGACCCTGTCTCTACATAAAACACAAAATAGGGCTGGGGAGGTGGCTCAGGGGTCGAGGGCCCCTGAGTTCAATCCCTGTTGCCAAGAAAAAGAAAAAAAGAAAAAGAAAAAGAAAAAACAGACGCTGCTCTTCCCCGTTTGGGCCACGCGATGGCGCTGCGGGCACGTGCGTCGCCAGCTGCCCGTTGGGAGCAGCGCTGAGCCTCCAGGGCAGAGCAGCCGTGGGCGCCGCGCTCCCGACGTGCAAATCCCCAGCACCATCAGGAGCCTCAGCGTCCGCATCCCCGAGGTCGCCATGCACGCGTCCCAGGATGTCCCCGTGTTGTTTGCAAAATAGCTCGGCACTCATGGGGTCTTTCAAAAAATGCACCCGGGGTTAAAAATGTCAAAGCAGATGAAACCTCTATAAAGGGCCTGGTCTTGGGAGGCTGAGGCCGGAGGATCGCGAGTTCAAAGCCAACCTCAGCAATGGCGAGGCCCTAAGCAACTCAGTGAGACCCTGTCTCTACATAAAACACAGAATAGGGCTGGGGAGGTGGCTCAGTGGTCGAGGGCCCTGAGTTCAATCCCTGGTACCAAAAAAAAAAGAGGACTGGTTATAAGGGAACTTTAGATCTTTGGATCTGGACACGGGCTCACTCTGAACAGTGTTTATCTATTTTTCAATATTATTTATTGATTAGTTGATTGATTATGGGGGTTGGGGTGCAACCCGGGCCCCCCGCCCTGCCCTCTGCCACTGTGCCACACCCCAAGCCCCCACTGTCACGGGTTGAGCGTGCTGCTCCACCCTCGAAAGACGCGGGGTGCCTCCCGATGCCCGTGCTCAAGGCGTGACTGGGGACAGGGCGGCCACCCTGGGTCCTCCTGCACCTGCTGCAGGTGCAGTGCGCTCTCCTGCGATGCGTCCGCCAACTTAGATGGTGCGTTTCGATCCCCTCGGCTCCTGCGACCACGAGGCACAGGAAACGGGTGGCTTGATAGGAAGGTTATCTTTTTTCACCAGGGATTGAACCCAGGGTGCCTCACCTCTGAGCCTCGTCCCCAGCTCCTCCCTTTCTTTCCTTTCTCCCTCCCTCCCTCCCTCCCTTCTTTCTTTCTTTCCTTCCTTCCTTCCTTCCTTCCTTCCTTCCTTCCTTCCTTCCTTCCTTCCTTCCTTCTTTCTTTCTTTCTTTCTTTCTTTCTTTCTTTCTTTCTTTCTTTCTTTCTTTCTTTCTTTCTTTCTTGAAACTGAGTTGCTTAGGGCCTTGCTACATTACTGAGGCTGACTTTGCACTCTGATCCTCCTGCCTGAGCCTCCTCAGCACTGGGATTATAGGCATGTGCCACTGCACCCAGCTCAAAAAGAATTTTTTTTTTTAAGAAGAATAAACTCTGAGGATAGTGTCATGGTGTAGATGTGAGGAGTCCCCCCAAAGCTCATGTGTGAGCCAATGCAAGAAGATTCAGAGGAGAAATGATTGGGTTGTGAGAGGTGTAACCTAAGAGTGGATTAATCCACTTGAGTGCATTAACTGGGTGGTACTGCAGGCAGGTGGGGTGTGGCTGCAGGAGGGGGTCACTGGGCTGTGCCTTTGGGGACTCTATCCTGTCCCTGGTGAGCAGAGCTCTCTCTGCTTCCTGGTGCCACGTCCTGAGCTGCTCTCCTCCTCCAGGCCCTTCCGCCATTTTGTTCTGCCTCACCTTCGGCCAGAGCCATGGCGTCGGCCAGCCATGGACTGAACCTCTGAAGCTGTGCATTAAAATCAAAATAAAACTTATTGATAAAATGGTCACCATGGTTGATCTTAGGTGATGTGCATCTTCTGACACTAAATTCATTTTATAAAGAAAAAACATGAGTCAGTCCCAGAAATGTAGCACTGGTCCACCCACAGCATGGAACAAAGTCCCAGGACGCATGTTTAATACCCACCCTGGCTTCCCTGTATTTGTTTGTTTTTGTACCAGGAAGTGAACCCAGGGGTGCTCTACCACTGAGCCACACTCCCAGCCCTCTTTATTTATTTATTTTATTTGAAGACAGAGTTTTGCTAAGTGGTAGAGGCTGGCCTGCAACTCACGATCCTCCTGCCTCAGCCTCCCGAGTGGATGAGATTGCAGGTGTGTACCACTGGGCTTGGCTTCCCATACTTTAATTTTCAGTCTATTAGGGCACCTTTAGTTCTCGGGTCCTTTTTATTTATTTTGTTTTGTTTTCTTTTCTTTTCTGAGCACTTCGTTCCAGCTACTTGAAGAGCGGAGAGTCTAAAGGACATGACATCATTTTTCCTTTAGGAAAAAAAAAAAAAAATGAAATCGCTCCCAGGGAGGATTATGATCCTCCTTTAAAGCTTCTGAGCTACTCTGGGTGGCACACCTGCTGTCCCCTGAGTGGCCTAGTTGCCCCAGCAGGCTGGATATTGCAGGTGGAAAGAACTGAGCGGTCTTGGCCCCTGTAGGAGACCCAGGAGCAGAGGTGTGCTTTAACCTGCAGCTTCTGGTCGGTGCTGCTTTGCACCTGTTTTACGACCCGTGTGCACAGGCTCAAACATCCATCTTCCCGGCGCCATGGCGCACGCCTGTCATCCCAGAAGCTTAGGGAGGCTGAAGCAGGAGGATTGTAAGTTGGAGGCCAGCCTCAGCCACTTAATGAGACCTTGTCTCTAAATAAAAAATCAAAAGGGCTGGCGATGTGGCTCAGTGGTTAAGCGCCCCTGGGTTCCATCCCCAGTGCGCCCCCCTGCTGCCCAGGGAACCCCCTTCCCCCAGGAACCAACTCGTCCCAAACTTGCTCTTTTGAGTCACAAGAAAATCCACCTGAAGAGCAGCCAGGGGTTGGTGTCCCATCAACCCGGCTCCCTGCGCCTTCGGGCACCTGCCCGTCTCCCGGGCAAGCTGTTTCCCGGGCAGTGCCAGGTGGGACCCACTTGTCGCAAAAAAAGGCAGGGAGGTGACAGGGGCGGTCCCTCCGTCCCGGGCGACACTCCTGCAGACACGTTTCCGGGCGGGACTTCATAGACAAAGGCTGACCAGGCGACCCCGGGCCTGGCCGGCTCCCGGCACCGCTGCCCATCGGCTGCCCAGGCTCGGATTCCACCTACGCCGCCGGCGCGCCCTCCGCATCCGCCTGGGCGCCGCCCACTTTCTGTGCCCGCCGGGCGCGCGCGCAACGGAGAAGCTCAGCACAGGTTTGCGTGCCGTGCGCATCGGAGCAGGAAGCACCCAGGGACCCAGGGCGCCGCGACAATCCCGCCCCTGCCTCTGAGCCACCAGCAGGTGCGTGCAAGGAATCTGAAACCAAAGATCAGAAACCCAGGCCGCGGACCAAAGGGGCCCCGGTTCTCGGAGCTCACACGACAGAACTGGGTTCCCAGCACCTTCGCCAACAGGAGTTTATGTTCCGGGATCCGAAGGCGGAGTGAGGAAAACTCTCCCCAAAGGTGCTCGGCTCACCAGAGCCCCGCGGGCTCCTAGGAACATCTAGGGCTGCGAGAGCTAAGCGGCTTTGCAAGGATGTTACCTAAGAGAAAGAAAGAAGAAGAAGAAAAAAAAAACACTCTGACCGCAGTATCGTCTTCGGTTCACCCTTTCTCTGCAAATATCCCAGCGTCAAATCCCTCCATGCAGGCACTTCCCTAGAATTTCCTTTTTTTTTTTTTTTTTTTTAATTTTGGACTTGATGTTGGAATTCACTGTGAGATACTCACATATGCACATAGGAAATGCCGCTCAGATTCATTCCACTCTTCCTCCTTTTCCCGTCCCTTATTCCTCCCCTTCAATTCTCTTTTTCTACAATATTGATCCTTGCTCTTTTTTGATGGAATCCCCTCTCCTTTTTTTTTTTTTTTCTTTTCTCTCTTTTTCCCCCCACGCACTTGTTTTGGATTAGCTTCCTTTAACTTTCTGTGACTGACTTATATCACTTACCACGATAGTTTCTACTTCCACCCACTGGCCGGCAAATGCCATCATTTCATTCTTCTTCATGGCTGAGTAATATCCCATAGTGTATATGGACCACAGTTTCTTTATCCATTCATCGTTTGAAGTGCATCTAGGCTGGTCCCATAGCTTAGC
This sequence comes from Geosciurus inauris, assembly GCA_004024805.1. Classification (NCBI taxonomy): domain Eukaryota; kingdom Metazoa; phylum Chordata; class Mammalia; order Rodentia; family Sciuridae; genus Geosciurus; species Geosciurus inauris. The sequence goes on from PVHX01018120.1 coordinate 25,483, forward strand.
TATTATGGTAAATCGAGCTGCTATAAATATTGAAGTGGCCACGTCACTGCAGTGTGCTGATTGAGATCTTTGCCTGCTTGGATGGTTTTAAAGCAATTCCCAAGTTGTTCATGCATTTTACATCGCCTTCATTTCCAAAGATAAACACGACTGGAATCGTTCAGCGCTCAAAGGAAATGGTTGCACCTGCTTCAAGGACGTGATGTTCAACAAAACAAGCAGTGGCTGGGGAGGCTGAGGCAGGAGGATGGCGAGTTCAAAGCCAGCCTCAGCAACGGCGAGGCACTAAGCAGCTCAGTGAGACCCTGTCTCTACATAAAACACAAAATAGGGCTGGGATGTGGCTCAGTGGTCGAGGACCCCTGGGTTTAATCCCTGGTACCCCCTAAAAAGCAAGCCACATGCAGAAGGACCCTCCCCTGGGTTCCTCCAAGGAGTCCACATGACAGAGACAAAAGCCAGAAAAAAGTCAGTGGTTGCCAGAAGCCAGGGGGATGGAGAAATAGGGGAGATATTTATTTGGTGTGTGGGGGGGGACACGGCTTCTCTTTTGCCGGTTGTGCAAATGGACACACGAATCCTGTCGCACAGCCTGAGGGTGACGTGCAGCATCGCTGGGCTGCACTCTTAACAAGGGTCCATGGTCCTGACTCCTCAGGGAGAATGACCAAGAGTCAACTCTTCTCTTTTTTTGGTTCCAGAGATGGAACCCAGGGCTGCTTCAGCCCTGAGCCACATCCCCTCCCTCACTCCATGGCTTAGGACCTCACTAAACAGGGCGGCTGGCCTCCGCCCTGCGATCCTCCTGCCTCAGCCTCCTGAGTGCACGGGATGACAGGCGGGCACCCCCGTTCCTGCCTAAAACAGACTTTATATGCGGGAGATCCGCGGAGAAGTCAGCTTCTTCCTTTTTCCCTTGAAAAGCCCCTTCTTGCTGTTTATCCTGAGCTCCCCTGAGTCACAGCAGCTGTGGCAAAAAATAAAAAAACCTCAGCCTCGTCCATGTATTTCTGACTGAGCAGCAAAACCTGGGAAAGCGGAACCGCTCATTATAGAATTAGCACAGACGCCGCGTCGTCCCGGGATCAGCTTCCTTTTGTACCTTCTGGTGGGAACAGAGGTGGTTCCTGCCGAGCCAACTGGCCTTCAGCGACTTTCACACGGAGTCCCGGGCCTAGGACTGTAAACAGTGATTCAGCCTCCACCGCACGTCAGCCTCCAGCTCAGCAACCTCCGGAATAAACGGCGCCGTTAGCAGCCCAGGCCCTGGGAGCGCACACCCCAGCTGAGCTCAGGTGAGCCGCCCTAAGCCTTCCTGCCTCCCTGGAGGCCCGTGGTCAGGACAGAAGGGAGGCTCCCATCCCGACTTGGAGCTGAATGTGCTCTAGAATACATGGCTCAGTGCATTCAGGGGGTTCATTCATGGGGACTGTCACACTGGGGGGGGCTTAGAGACCCCAGACCTGCTGCCCCCAGCTCTGCAGGAAGCCCAGGTCCAGCTGGGCAGACGGGGAGCTGCTGGAGCTGCTTCCTGGCTCCCAGGTGGCGCCTGCTCCTGGTCCTCCCAGGTGGAAGGGCAGGGGGCTCTCTGGGTCTCTCTGATCAGGACCCTCGTCCCCTTCCTGGGCTGCACCTCAGGACCTCAGCCCTCCTATGTGTCCCCCAGGGTGGGCGGGTAGCCAGATGGGGTTGAGGGGGAGGAGGGTGTCAAGGTGAGCACCCTGGGGACCCCGTGATGCTGATGCTCGCTCCCCTCTGGCCTGAGCCCTTCACTTGGGGAGTGGGCGCGACTCTCTTGAGGACACCAGTCAAGGTCCTTAGGTTCCCTCCGTTTGAGGGATGAGTGTCCTTCACACACCAGGTAGGAACATAGCCGCGGTCCCCAGAGACTGGCAACTGGTCCGTAAAGAACCTAAATCTATAAACTCATTAGAGTAACTCCTGTGGGCAGGTGCCACGGTGGTACAGCTTCTCATCCCAGCCACTCAGGAGGCTGAGACAGGAGGCTTGCAACCTGGAGGCCAGCCTCAGCACTCCAGAAGTTTAACGTGAGCAAACAGAAACACTCACACTCAAGCTGAGACATACAGTGCATGTTTGAGTGTGTATGTGTGCAAAGTGTGTACCCCTTATGTCCCTATGTGTGTGTGCAAATGGCCATATGTACTGTTGAAGGGACAGAGGACACAGGACACCAGATAGGAAACAGGAACCAGGTTTATTTGCAGTCGGTTCAGTCGGTTTCGCCGTATTCAATTAATCCCCCTGAACCTTGAGTTCAGGCAGTTCCAGAACTTTATACCCAGCGTGTAAGAGGAGGAGCTCGGAGGTTCACACAAAAGCCGCTTTGTCTTTCCCTGTTCTGGGCAAGTTAACCCTTGGAGGGCAGCGCCTGGGAAGGGACAGCTGCTTCTCCCCTCTTTCCTCCCCTGCCAGCTGTTACCATGGAGCCCAATTAGTCACCTCTTCTCTGATCTCTGAAATGCTCGGGCCCCAGGCCAGAGGCCTTGTTCGGGGGCCTGTATTTCCTACACACTTTGCATCTGCAAACACACTTCTAAAATAATCCTATATCTATAAACTCATTAGAGTAACTCCTGTGGGCAGGCGCCACGGTGATACAGCTTCTCATCCCAGCCACTCAGGAGGCTGAGACAGGAGGCTTGCAACCTGGAGGCCAGCCTCAGCACTCCAGAAGTTTGTTCCCACACTAGTCCATAAATGTTGGTGAACGACTAGTAAAAAGGCGTCCAGCACCTGGAGGGCTCATCTCCTCCAGGCCGGAGGCCGAGCAAGACAGAGCAACGGGAAACAGGAAGGTTACCTGCTTTGGACTCTTTGGCGGAGACTCTTTGGCTGATAGTCCCGAGGTCAGTTCGGGTGCAGATTTCTGGAGAAGCTTAATTAAGACTTTCTCTGGAGGACGGGCTGGCACTACAATAGCTAGGCATCCTGTTCTTTTAAATATATATATGTGCTAGATGCATACACAAGAGATACATAAATATGACACGCATGTAAAACACTGTGCCTATGTAATTGGAACAAATATATATGTACACGTGTGTAATCCAAACTCACCGTCTTGTATGTATGACACATATTGATCACTGATACATTACACACATGCATCAGTTAATGCAGGTAAAAGATACGCATTATACACATACGCACGCGCGTGTGCACACATGTACTGTGTATACGAGACAGTCGTATAAACGCACCCGGATGAATTGAAATACAGGTCGTCACGTATCAATAGCTAAATGATGGGTGACAGATACATAAGAAGATAGGTAATAGGTTATAGTTAGATGAGGGATAGGTGATAGAAAACCTAGATAAACACATAAATAGATGTAAACCAAAGAGGTAGGTCATGGTTTAGTACCTACATTGAGATAATGGATAGATTATAGAGAGATGATAAATGAACAGAATATAGATATTGATAGATGATGGATAGATAGAGAGCAAGATGGATAGAAGATACATGATAGACAGATGACAGCTGGATGGATGGCAGATGATAGACAGATACATGGATAGATACATAGGTAGATAGATAGATAGATAGACAGATAGATAGATAGAAAGAATGATGGATAAATAGGTAGGTAGGTAGATAGAATGATGGATGGATGGATAGATAGAATAATGGATGGATAGATAGATAGAATGATGGATGGATGGATAGATAGATAGATAGATAGATAGATAGATAGATAGATAGATAGAAAGAAAGAAAGAATTATGGATGGATGGATGGATAGATAGAATAATGGATGGATAGATAGAATGATGGATAGATAGGTAGGTAGGTAGGTAGGTAGATAGATAGATAGATAGATAGATAGATAGATAGATGATTGACAGATGACAGCTGGATGGATGGATGACACATAGAGACGCTGTCCTGCAGGTTTCCTCTGCACTGGGGGCCTCTGCGGCTGGGGGTTCTCTGTGCTGAGCTGTGCTGTGCACTGCAGAGTGTGGAGCAGTCTCTCTGGGCTCCATCAACTAGATGTGAAATAACACAGAGATCCATGCGATGTGCTAAGCATATCCAGATATTTTCCAAGTGTCCCTTTGGGGAAGGTGTCCCCGCTTGGCTGTAAAGGGTTCCCTGAGAGCCACTGTGAATGGATGCTGTTCTTCGGGTGTCTCTCCTGTGCACACAGTCGGCGTCAATGCATTGCAGCACTTGAGCGCCTAGGTGGGCACTCAGCCGGGTCCCTCCCTGAGCTTACTGTCCCTGGGAGGCGCACGCAATCTCCTGGCCTTCACAGAGGAGGCAACCAAGGCCCAGGGAGGCCTGGCCTCCCTCCCCAGCACCATGAACGGGCAGGGCTGTGGGGGCCCCTTCTAACCCGCTTTCTGCGTTTCTCTAGGCCGATGCCTGGTCGTCCCTGCGCCTCTGGCCCCCGGGGGGGAGGCTGATTGTGCAGAGGACAGGACGCCTGCAGGTTCCCGCGGGGGGGACCTGGGAGCACCCTGGCCCCTGGCTGCAGGAAGGCCGGGCGGGGCTGGGTCAGGTCCCAGCGCAGCCCCACGCTCTGCCCTTGCAGCTCGGCTTCGTGGCGGAGAGTGGGTGGCCTTGACCCCTGCCCCGGGCCTTCTGGGGTCCTTGGCGGCACAGATGGCGCGGAGGCGCCGGGTGGGAGGAGCGAGGAGTCAAGTCACAGGGCAGCGCAGACGGACAGACGGGGACGCTGCAGGGACGCTGCTGGACGTTGCGGCCGGGGGCACTGGGACCCCGCAGCGCCAGGCGGCTCCAGAGGCCACCCCGGTGCCGGCTCCCCCCGGAAGCCCTGCAATGTGGACAGAAAGAGCCCAGAGAGCCTGGGCAGCGCCAGCGCCTCTGCCGCCTGTCCTGGAAGGCTCAGGAGCCGCCGAGCCCAGGTGTCCCTCGCGAAGCCCACAGGCTCGCGCTCCAGGAGGCTGCGCCCAGGCTGGCAGGGGACTGGGGTGCACGCCCTCCCTGCGCGCCCAGCGGCACCTGCCCCAGAGGCACACGCAGGCCATGCACACGCGTGTGCAAGCCACTCCCTGCAGGTACACACGTGTGCGCGCACTCCTACGTGCCGGCGAGTCCCTGATGAGGTCGGAGGTTTGCATAAGGCTGTCCCCAGAGTTTCCCCGCCGAAAGCCCAGACCACCGCACAAGGTGTTGAGAGTGGGGTCACCCAAGCCAGGGCCTCGCCCTCGGAGGGTTCACGGCCTCCTGGGGGAGGCGGCTGGGCGGCTGTGGCGTCCTGGACCCCAGGCTGGTTTCCCTGCAAGTGGGCGCGGCCTCCACCTGGTCGGGTCCCTGCTCATTAATGCAAAGCGGTTTCCATTCCTGAAATCCCTTCAGCTCTCTTTGCTCCATGGAATCAAATCTCCAGATCCCCTAAAAGGTCTGGGTAACAATCCAAACACAGGTGCACTCTGAGTTTTGTTTGTTTGTTTGCAAAAAAAAAAAATAGCCAGAGATGGGTCACCGAGGCATGCAGGTCGGACCCTCCTTTTTACAAAAAAAAAAAAAAAAAAAAAAATCACGATTGAAATAAAAATCCAGAAACTCGGAAAGCCTTCAAGGTGGAAGAAGACGGTTGGAAATCAGAAATGTCTACCGTCACCTGTGAGGCAGAAAGAGGATGCTCACAAAACTCTGGAGCCAAGGTATTAGCATATTCTGATGCCATTCAAGGAGTTAAACATTGTAGGTCCACACTCGAGGGCAGTGAGTGATTAATATGCATTTGTGTCCACTGAAAAGTGGTAAAGGGGCTACCTGGAGCCAGACAGGGTGGGCCACAGCTCCCTGTCCATACAGTTCATGCATCAAACATTAAGATATGGTACAAACTGTTCATGGAGAACCAATCATGTCCACCAGGGCTGTACCTGTCAGGAGTCACTGTCCAATAAAAGGATGCTTATCTCAGGCCAGGTGTTGCGCCCTGATCCAGCTATTCCTGAAGCCCAGACTTTGGGGACTGAATCATATAATGCATAATAAGAGATGGTTGGCATTTTGCACGTGGAAGGTGAGCTGGACGGGGCATCTGCAAGTACCTCAAGCAATATTTCAGTGGCTCCCATTCTAAAATAATCCCATGCACCTGCTTAAAACAAAGAGAATAAGGAAATGAAGCCGGTGACCCAAACGTTCTTTTCTATGGTTCCAAATGTCACCACTGAATCTTCTACAAATTTTCTATGTGCACTGGAAGGGGTATTCTTCAGATTCCATTATCCTTGAAACTTGGTCCTGTGAGGTCTCTTATAGGAGTTGAGCCTCCCTCATCCAAAACTCTGGACTCCAAAACACTCTGAAATCTAAAATGTCCTGAGTGCCAACGAGATGTCACAAAACAGAAATTGCACACGATGAAAAGTCTTTGCACAAAATTGTTAAAACGATTGTATGTGGAACATCAGTAAATGTCTCGTTTAGCACTGGACCCGCTGTGTGTTGACTTAAACAGAGTCCAACCACATGTGTGCTCAAGTCTCGGCTCCCTGCTGGCTGCTGTAGAGACCTATAAGGACTTTTTCAGCAGGTGGGGCCTAGTGGAAGGAAGTTAGGTCATTGCGGGTATAACCTTGAAAGGGATTTGGGGACCCCTGTCTCTTCCTCTTTGTCTTCGTTTTGCCACACAGTTCCTGCTGTTCCTGTTGGGCACCCCGACCCATAGAAATGGGATAACCCCATTATGGAAAAGCTATTCCAAACCATAAGTTAAATAAACCTTTTTTTTTTTAAGTTAATTATCTGTGTTATTTTGTTACAGTAAGAGAAAGCTGACTTCTGTGGAGGCTCTGTCCAGGATATGTCATTATGCATATGCAAATATTCCAAACCACTTCCAAATGAGAGCATTTCAAATAAGAGATTCGACCTGGGCCAATACCAAGTGGATCATACTGAAATTTCTCATCTCTACACTCAGGACCAGGTAGGGAAATTAGATAATGTGCTAATATAGAGAAAGTTAGTGGTTGTAAAAATACATTGAAGCTGGGCATAGTTGGCCATGCTTATAGTCCCAGTGACGTGGGAGGCTGAGGAAGGAGGATCACAAGTTGGAGGACAGCCTCAGGAACTTAGCAAGGCCCTGAGCAACTCAGCAAGAGCCTGTCTCTAAAAACTATATTAAATGGGCTGGGGAGGGGTCTGGGGCTGTAGCTCAGTGGTCGAGCACTTGCCTAGCACATGTGAGGCACTGGGTTTGATCCTCAGCACCACATATAAATAAATAAAATAAAAGTAGTATGTCCACCTGCAACTGAAAGTATTTAATAAAGGAGGGATGGGCTGGGGATGTGGCTCAGTGGTTAAGCAACCCTGAGTTCAAGCCCCAACATAAAAAGAGGATAATAAACTTCTTTCTATAGGAATACAAACTGATAGGTGTAGAAAGTGCACCACTCCTAGTCAGTATCTGGGGACAAGTGTCATGAGGTAGGATTGATGACTACTCCAAAATGGTCTCTTTTGGGGGTGATCAACATATTTTGGCACTCGTTGGGGGTGCCCAGCATTCTGAATGCACTATCTGTCACTCAAGGACACCCTGTAAAATCTTTAGTTTTATATCCCATGAATTTCGCTTGCATGACAAACGCTATCACATTCTGGATCCTCATCCTGCGCAGAAGCGCAATTCAAAAGATGTATTCCATCAATATTTTGAGTCACCATATTGATACAGGCTGTCTTCTGCAACCATTTGTAAATTCAATATGCCGCGTGTGAGTGGCAGCCCCAATAACAGACCCCCAAACAGTGAGGCGTGGGGGAGACAAGATTTCCATCTGCCACGTTGGCAAAGAAAAATAACCATGAACAGTGGCAAATTGCCCAAGGTCTGTCTGCCTGAGAAGTCAGATGTCGCATCGCTGCACGTGCGCTGAAACGCTCGGAGCCCGGTGTGGCCTGCGCTGAGTATTCCAAGTCCCCCCCGCTGGTTGAGGGTAGTTATGCGGTGGACGGACCAGGCTCTCCAACCTCAGGGCTCTGCTGTAGAGACTCAAGATTTGAAACAACCCCAAGGCAAAACAGAGGGAAAGAAAAAGGGCAAAGGTGGCCAAGAAATCCTTGGAGCAGACGGGATTTCTGAGCAGGTGACGATTTCTCAAAGCACAGAACCGCGCCACGCAGCGCGAACCCGACATGGAGCCCGGGCTGGGGTTAACGCAGAAGGCCTCTGACTCCCCGGGACTGGACCTTTGATGCCTTTGACTTTACGATGGTTTTCATGCAATATGTATTCATTAGGAACCACGCATTTTGCACGTTGGGCGTCTTCCCGGGCTATTGGGTTTGATACCTTCTCGGATCCTGTTCACCGGAAGCTCGCTGCAGCTCCCGCTCAGCCACAGGACCGTGAGGGGGAAGATCCAGCCCTCCTGCAAGCTGTGCTGGTAAACCAGCATGTTCACAGATCGGTGGAGTCCATGCATTTTTTGTTAAGAGCTACCTTAATTAAGGGCCAGATAGAAAAGATGCAAAGACTGATTACATTTTTTTCTTAAGATCAAAAAAAAAAAAAATGGTGGCAGATGGGACTTCATTTTGGAGATGGCAGGTTTCAGCTCTGGGCGAGCCAGGCTGTCCATCACGCTGAGAATGGCTTGCAACTTGGAGCGCACATCCAGCAGCTTCAGGGTTTCTGCTTGTGCCAAGCAGTCGCGGTGCACATGCTGGAACCATCAGGCAGAGATGAACGCACTCAGCACCTGGAAATTGAAGGCCAAGGGCAACATAAACCGACCGTCAGAAAAAAGGACACACTCTTGGCAAGCTGTCCTTCAGCACTCTGCCAGTCCCGGTGCTTCTGAAAATCACACACCCGGCTTCGTACTAAAGTCTCCACCAACGGGAAGGCCAAATGGACTTCACAGACTGCACGCTTCGTTTTCACAAGGGCAGGCTGAGCGGTGCTCCCTGCGTTTTTAGAAAAGCTGCAATTATAATATTCGTTTTTTTCTCTAAGATTTCTCATATTTTGAAAAAATGTGTAATTTTAATATTCCTTTTTTCTAAGATTTCCTGTAGTTTCAAAAAATGTGCAATTTTCATATTACTGTTTTCTAAACTTTCCTGGTTTAGAAAATGCAAAATGTGAAGTGTGGTTCCTAATGAATACATATTGCATGAAAATAATGGTAAAGAATTTGTAGAATGAACCATTTGTCGAATATGTGTGATTAATGTCCCAGTTTTGTCTGCCTGTACTTTAAAAAAATATTGTAATTTTAATATTACTGTTTTCTAAGCTTTCCCATATTTGTAGAAAATGTGTAATCTTAATATTACTGGTTTGTAAACTTTGCTGTATTTTAAGAAAATGTATAATCTTTTTAAAAAAGTTTTGTTTGCTCTTTTTAGATACACATGACAGTCGAGGGTATTTTGACATAGACACACATAGGGTATAATTTTGCATTTTTGTGGTTGAACATGATGTGAAGTTTCACTGGCTGTGGGTTCATACATGAACAGAAAATGTATGATCTTAATATTACTTGTATCTAAGGCTTCCTATATTTGTAGAAAAATGTGTAATCTTGATATTGATTTTTTCTAAGGTCTTTATCTTTAGGAGACTTGTAATCTTCATATTATTGTTTTAAAATATTCCCTGTATTTTTACAAAATGTGTAATACTAATATTATTTTTTCCCTAAGGTTTTGTGTATGTTTAGGAAATGTGTAATCTTAATGTTACTTTTGTCTAAGGTTACCTGTATTTTTGTAAACGTGTGATTTTAATATTAATCTTTCCCTAAAGATGATAAAATTCTTTCCAAACAGGTCATAACAAAGAACATTCCTCTGGGATTATTGAGTGCCTCAAACCAGTTCTTCCTGGTTTCATTTTATAGAGCTGTATATATATATTTTTTTCATGCCAAATTCCCACTTTTCAAACACAAAGCAAGCATGGACCCCAGAGTCTTTGGAGAATTTTATAGAAATCATTTTACTTTCATTAATGACATAAATTCTTGCCAGCTCACATTCTAAAATAGTCATTTTGGGTTGGGTGAAAGCATCTAATTGCTAAAATGACACTAGAGAGGTTTGAAGTGACCAGATATCTTCATTGGATGTTTATGGTCACTTCTACAACTATGTGGTCCTTTTGGCCTGTGAAATCACCTCTGTGTCTCACCTACACAAAACCAAGACTCTAAGATTTATAATAACTGACAGCCCACTGGGAGAGCATACTTAGGAGATTAATAATTTATCGAAATCCATATTTTAAAAAGCGAAAAAATATAAAAGCTTTCCTGGCTTGTCTTCTGAGACATTTCTCTGACACTAAGACTGTCAATTTGGAACACTCAAGCACATTTAGTCAAAAAAATTATTATTTAGTGTGAAGTTGTCTTCAATCTCCTATTTTTTCTCACAGTTAAAAATTCGAAGTCAAAGTTGTTGTGAAAAAGTTAAGTTGTGAAAGCAAGTATGTCATCCCAGCTACTAGGGAGGCTGAAACAAGAGGATTGCAATTTGGAGGCCAGCCTCAGCAACTTTTCAAGACCCTCAACAACTTAGTGAGATCCTCTCTGAAAATTAAAAAAAAAAAAAATGGATAGGGAAGGGGCTCAGTGGTAGAGTATTTGTGCAGCATTTGCATAGCCCTAGATTTTATTTCCCATATCATGAAAAAAAGGAAGAAAAAGAATGAAAAATCATATCTATTTATCAATATTTTAAACTTCATAACTTCAGTGTTACCACCAAGAAAGGAAAAAAACAACTCACCACAAGATTAGACAATTTATTTGCAAATCCTATATCTGACAGATTCGCCTTCCAAATAAACAGTGCTTAGAACTCAACAATCAAAGTATATTTGATATTTATTTAATGGTTATTCTTTTGTTTTTGCCATTCTGGGGAGTAAACACGGGTCTTTGTGCATGCTAGGCAGCTGCTCTAGTACTGAGCTACATCCCCAGCCCTACCTTTACTTTTAATCAACACACAAAATTGGGCATATTTGGGGGAATGTGGTAGGGTAATTTGATATATGCAAATAAGTCTCTCTCTCTCTCTCTCTCTCTCTCTCTCTCTCTCTCTCTCTCTCTCTCGGGATTGATCCTAAGAACACTTAACCACTGAGCCACATCTGTAGACCTTTTTATTTTTTTATTTTGAAACAGGATCTTACTGAGTTCAGGGCCTCCCTAAGTTGCTGAGGCTGGCCTCTAAGTTGTGATCCTCCTGCCTCAGCCTCCCAAGTCACTGGGATGACAGGCATGCACCACCGCACCTGGTGAATTCTTCTTAATTCAATGATTGTTTTTAACTGAAGGAAGAGACATCTTCCTTCTGTAGACCTGTCCACTCTTTCCTCTGTGCTGAACTTTTGCTAAATGAGCAGAGCACCCACAGCCTCCCCAGGAGCAACTAGATTATAAGAGACAAGAATGAGGCTCTAGTTTTGGCAGCATGAAAATGACGTGTAAATCGACTCCTTGACCTACATGGAGCCATTTCAGTAGTTGTTTCCTTTCTCACATTCTATGCTGCCCTGTGGACTCCGAGGTCAAAAGTGGCTCTGAATTCATTCAACAGTCTATGCTAATGGCCCAAGAGCCAGTTGGCTGCTTTTATAAATAAAGTTTTATTCAAACACAGGTGTGCTCATTCCCCTAAGTACTATTGATGACTGCTTTACTGCAAGGATGGGGTTGGGTACTCATGGCACTGATCCTGTAGCTGCAGAGCCAAAAATATCCAGTATGTAACCCTTTATAGAAAACGTTGGCCAGACCCTGTGCATGTGGATTGGACCCAGATTTTGCAGAAATTGTCAGGTGAGCTGGCAAGAGGGAATAACAGCAGATGTGAGTTCAGGTGCTTCATGCAATGTTAGGGTGACATGGCTGATCCTGGGGTTTACCAGCTCAGAAGCCTTCCAAGGGCTGGTTTTGCTATTGCAGAACTCAGTCTGCTCCAGGGGGTTGAGATGCTGTTGGCAAAATGGAGAATGTCTTAAAAAACAGATAACGTGCATGTGTGTGTGTGTTTAAAAAATCTCACCCAAGATCTGCAGCAAGCAGCAGTGGAGGAATTCAATCCATTATCTACACACCAGGCCTGGTGGCCAGGCTACGCATACCTACAGGTCAGACGTGCAGCGATTGAAATCATAACCTTGACTAACAGACCAGGGAGCCTGCAACTCCCGCTAGTCCAGGTGGCCCCCAATGCCCAGGAGTGGATTGCCGACAACTCCCCCAACCTTGCCCGCACTTCAAACCTATGACCAAAGCAAAGCCCACTATGCACCCAAACCGCGCCCAGCGTAAGTTCCTACACTGCTTAGGTACCTGTGTCTCCCCTGGGCCAACGGTCTCCAGGAAGGGCACGCGGGAAGCCTTCCCTTCTGTCCACTCTGAAGCTGTCCACTCGTGCACCTGCCGTTGACTCTGCCAAATGCTGCTAGGTGAGTGAGTGGAGAAATGATGGATGGATGGGTGGGTGGATGGATGGATGGGTGGATGGATGG